>PVKE010018148.1:0-29882 GCA_004027555.1 Craseonycteris thonglongyai
TCAGGTAGAATAAGAACTAAATAGTTCTGTTCTTTTTTAGTTGTGTGAACATGAGCATATTCCTTGTTTGTTTCTTTTTTCTTTCTCTGAATATAGCCAAAAAACCTTTTGTGTCATTCTTAATATTTCTTTCAAACTTCAGTTCTTTACTGGTCAAAACCTTTCTAACATTTCTCATAGATTTACATATGCTTTTGTATCTAGCCTTGCTTAGGTGCCTCTCTTCCCATCTTTTCTTTTCTTTTTTACTTTTTCATTTTAAAATACTAATTTATAGAACATTCTATATACATTAATTTCCTTAGCAGAACTGTTTGTCACTCATTTATGAATACATAAGAGTTCCTTCTCTATACTGACCACATTATTGTACTGACAAATGTTTTTGAGAAAATTCGATCTTTCTTAAACTTTCAGTTCTCATATCAGGGAACTAGTTACATCTGTGAGTTTTTTGAAATCTGCTTTCAGTGTAGGACACATCTGGCCATTTATAATAATGTCCTCTTTGGGTATTAATTGTATAGCAATAGTGACTCCCCAAAGGTCCTGTCATTTCTTTGTTGTTGTCCTTTTTATTTTTTATTTTTATTTTTTTAATATCAAGTCCAAAACACGTGGTCCAAACACGTGTAAGTCCAAAACAACAGTGCTGATTTCAAAAGGGTTGTATGGAATGTTCTAAGAAATTCTCGCTTAATATTTTTCCCTTTCTGGCAGGATATAGGTTGAGATTATTGATACACATTTTCAAATTAGTAAAGAAATGTTATTTTCCTAATCTTGTTGTTGAGAGTATATTAGAAATAAATTTTCTTTTCTTTTCAGCTCATTTGATCCCTTCCAACTGATACCTTGTCATTTTTTCAGCGAAGAAAAGCAGGTACTTTTACTTAAACATCACTGAATGACCACAATTAATGACTTTTGTCAGACATCAAATAGTTCTTCTTTTTCTGTGTACACGGCATATATATGTGAAATATTGGGCAAAACAGGGTATATTAAGGGTAAGATGAGTGATACAGGTGGAAAATGAGAGGGAATTTCTCTGCTAGGGTTTTAGTGGGATTTTTTTTGTTTGTTTTTTAAGTCGGGTTCCTGTTGAGCTTTGATTGGTAGTAAGACCTTAGTATGATAGCTAACAGAGAAAAGGGTGGGCATTACAGTTAGGGAGAACAAAATCTCTATTTTTATGCTCTCCCATTTTTTGTTTTTTATATTTCAGGAGCCATTTCAGGTGAAAGTGGCTTCAGAAGCACTTTTAATAATGGATTTGGTAAGGATAATCTATTGTGTTTACTTAGTTATTCTGATTTATATTCTTGTGTATTTTTATTGCAGGCATAAGAGAGAATATGGAAGACCTGTATTTTGGATCTTAACTGTCCTCTTTTACAAGGAATCTAAAAATAAGTCTTTTCTTTTGGAGAAAAGCCAAACAATTGCATGTTTCCATATTTTAGAGAAAATAAATTAATGTGAGTTTTTGCAGACCGTTTATCATCATTAACCCTATTTTCGTTTCCTAGTATCCTTTGTCTACTGCCTCCAGGATAACTACAACAAAACACAACTCTGATAATTTGGAGTTTCCTTATTTCCACTAAACTACTGAGACCTCCAATAGTTTTGTGTTTATGGCATTTTCCTGTTGGAGAACCTAGAGTGATTTTTACTTTAAACCTTTATATCTTTCCTGAGTAGGGAGAGCAAATGATATCTTTATTTTGTAAGTGTAAAAGTGGCCTCCTGGAGTATTTGTTTGGTCAGAGCTTCTCAGCCGGCAGTGAAGATAAATCTGAAATCTTAAGTCTGTGTGCTGAGCTATCATCTAGTTCCTCTACTATGCTACTTTATATTAGAAAAGCACAATTACCACACTTGACTCCTATGATAAGTGAGTTTTGTTCTAATTTTTTTGTCTGGTGGTTTACTTGTTTGGGCTAAGTCTATCTTGTATTTCTTCTAGCATGCTCATGCCTCTATGGCAGAAGTAATTGGTCTTTTAGGAGGAAGGTACTCTGAAGTTGATAAGATAGTTGAGGTAAGTTCTCTATTTTGAAAATTTTCAACATATTTTATCCTGTTGCCATCCAAATGTTTTCATAGATTTCAGTGGATATGATTAAAATATAAACTCCACATATGATAAGAAAGAATATGCAAATGTAGAAAGTTACATTCCTAAAATGATTTCACATTCTATATATTGAGCACCTGTTTCCTTTTACCACTGTCAGGCCTTGGTTCCTCTTTGAGACTTCACCGGTAATAAGCTACAACTCCTGTTAAGGCCAAGAAGCATGCGCTGACCTTATAGTTGAAACTTGGTTTAGTCATCATTCTGTTGAAATTATTATCATAAAGAGTAGCTGTCATCTAAAAGAGTATGTACAGGTATTATATGGACTAACTTGGAAAATTAACAATTATTATGACCTTTAAGTACTATAGAAAAGTGGATTCTGAATTCCTAGCACATAATCACACTTTTGAGGTATAGTGTGATTTAAAGGCTGCACACGATACAGTCAGATAAAATGCTTATTAGCTTTAAGAAGTTGCTGTATCTGTATGAATGAACTAAAACATTAAAGTAATAGAATTAACAGAATTTCATTGAAACCATATAAGGATTAATTCTTTTTAGGTCTGTGCAGCAGAACCTTGTAACAGTCTGAGCACAGGACTGCAGTGTGAGATGGATCCTGTCTCACAAACACAGGCCTCAGAAACCTTGGCTATAAGAGGCTATAGTGTTATTGGCTGGTATCATTCTCATCCTGCCTTCGATCCTAATCCTTCCCTACGAGATATTGACACTCAAGCCAAATACCAGGTGTGTTTATAGGTCTTATATGTATGTATTCTGTAAACGATTGCACATTCTCTCTCCCATCATTACTTTCTATAACATAAATTTACTTTTAACATTTCTAGCAAAGTGTATTGCATTTCTTATATTCTTTGCATTTGGAGTTTTGAGATAACTTGCATTTTTTTCTGATTACAAAAACAGTACATGTTTATTTAAACATTTAGAAAATCAGCTATTTTGATTAATACAGACAAGCCTGTATTATCAAAAAGTAACAGTGATAATTACTGCCACAGCCTTTAAAAATTGATGGGAAAAATTAGGACAGGGACTGGGAATAATTAAAATAATCAGAAACAATATATACCAGGGGTACCAAAAAATGTATACACACTTTAAGAAATGTTATCTATGTATTGCTTTTTGAAGTTGAGTTGAATTACGGTAGCATTGTGTAGTATGATGTTTGTTCAAAAGATGGTGTTCATCAAATGAATGCTAGCATCACCATGTGACAGGCATAACAGTCAAAGAAAATGGTGGAAGCACAGGTGTTCCAAGAGCGCAAAGCCATTTTGAAGCGGTATTTGAAATTCAAGAACATTGTGGAAATACAAGAACAGTGGAGGCGTGAGTATGCAATAGAACCTCCAACACGTGTAACAGTTGCACGCATTCATGATAACTTTGAGACACAAGGTAAATTGAAATGGCATGCATAGCGATACAAGTGGTCACTTTGGTTGACTTTGTCAAGCTGTGGTTCACCATAATCAGAAGTGTCTGGATGCTGATGGTAACTGCTTTGAATGCCTCTTGTAATTGCAGAAGTCAAATGTGACTTTTATTCATCTTTTGTTATCAGTATATATTGAATATTATAATTTTAATACAGCTTTTTCTTTTCTTAAAATGTGTATACATTTTATTTGGCACCCTTTATTTTGCATCTCTGGAAAAATCAAAGTTTTGTTCTGCAGTTTTATGTTAGATATATATGAATGCTTTTGTATAATCTGCTATTTGTAAATTATTACCACATTGATAAAGATTATAGCTAATGGATAGTAAATATTAATAGATATTATAGGCCAGGCTATCTTTTTAAGGTTGGATCGAACATGTTTGGGCCTTAAAAATTTAGCATGCGGAATGAATATATGAGACATTTTATTTAGTTGGTATTGGATGTGAACCTTTGAACACACCTTTTTCATTTCCTTTTCCTCTGTTAGATGTTTAAAATATTGGTATGGATCAACACTGACTTTTAAATTTATGTAGTTGAAACTAATTTTATTTTTCTTCTCATTGTAGAGTTACTTCTCCAGAGGTGGTGCAAAGTTTATTGGAATGATTGTTAGTCCCTATAATAGAAACAACCCTTTACCTTACTCCCAGATTACCTGCCTGGTTATAAGTGATGAAATTAGCCCAGATGGTTCTTATCGTAAGTTTTCAATGAAAGCAATTTTATCTTATTTCTATTTCATTTCTTTGAATCTTACAAATCAGAGAATTTACTTTACATAATTATTTTGCAGACACTATGCAGAACTAGTATTTGGTTGAAAAGTGTGTGCAAAGGGGAATCACTAATTGCATACCATGTGGTTGCAGTCCCCACTGCATTACCATGGCCATTGGGCAAAATGATTACAATGTAGGAAAAATTTACGGCCAAGCAGTGTGTGTGTGCGTGTGTGCGTGTGCGTGTGCGTGCGTGCGTGCATGCGTGCGTGCGTGTGTTAGGTACTGGAGACCCTGCAGTAAACAATAAATGCAGACTGCCTTTTTCTGAGATAGCATTCACATGAAAAAAATAGAAAGAGAAATGACTATCCTACAGCTCTCCATGACCTCTCAATTTAGGAGTAACAATGCCAACTCTGTTGTTACATCGCTTAGTTTCTATTCTATTTCAAAGAATTTGGTTGGTTTTGCCCAGAAGTGTCCATCCTTTTGGCTTCCCTGGACCACATTGGAAGAAGAATTATTTTGGACCACACATAAAATACGCTAA
This sequence comes from Craseonycteris thonglongyai, assembly GCA_004027555.1. NCBI lineage: Eukaryota > Metazoa > Chordata > Mammalia > Chiroptera > Craseonycteridae > Craseonycteris > Craseonycteris thonglongyai. The sequence goes on from PVKE010018148.1 coordinate 4,845, forward strand.
CACTAGTGATAGCTGATGAGCCAAAAATAAATGACAGACACAACAAAAATCTCATGTTTTAAGAATATATGTTGGACCACATTCAAAGCTCTCCTGGGCTACAGGTTGAACATGCCTGGGTTAGTCCATCATATGACATGGTTCCTTTGGGATTTATATCCACTGTCATCCAATCAGCTTGACCAGGAACTAGTGCAGCTGACTAGAAGAAGGAAGTGTGGATGGAAAGGAAGTGATGGAAGGAAACAGTTGACATCTCTAGGATATTTATTCTCTCTTCTTTATTCTTACTACTATTGCTCTAGTGTTCTGTCTTCTTTGGATACTGATACTGTCACTGCACATCATATTCTTTCTCGTTAGTTCACAGCTCTTGAAAGTAGATATTAGGGGAAGCCAGGATAGCTAAGTGGGTTAAGCCCTCGCTTTGCAGCCCTACAGTTCAAGGATTGAGTCCTGGCCCATGCGGACCCATATGCTGAACTAGGGTGTGGCCCCCATTTGGGTTCTTGTGGGGGCAGGCTTCCTATGTAGGAGGTCCCCGGTTCAGCCCCCAGTTCGTGGGAGGCCTCTACCTGGCTCCTACCCTGCACAGCTTCCCTGCCCATCTGTGTGGAATGAAGCCATGTTGAAAACCGGTGACTTACAACTATAGAGACTGCTCTGGGCCCTCCCCCTTCTCTCTGTCTCTGTCAAAAACAATAAATCTTAAAAAAAGAAAAAGAAAGTAGATATTATATTATACTCATTTTTCTAACCTAATTTTCTAGCATAAGACCTGGCATAAAGTAGGTACTAAATTAATGTTTGTTTGTTTATGTCTCTTCATTCTTGATGATGTCACTCAGATGTCCTTTCTTTGGTAAAGACTTTCTAGCACTACCTCCATGTCATTTACTGTTAGATAGTCAGTATTTTGTGCATCTGTTATACTTATTTCCTGTCTTCATGGTCAATTTGTTTTGGTAATATGTCTTGGTAAATGATAATTGTATCTATTTAGCGTGTCTCACTAAACTGTGAGTTCTGAACTGTCTGCTTTGTCTTTGTATCTCCAGTAGCACACATGATTAATTGCCTTGTACCTAGGAAATAGTCTGTGGTCTATAGATTTTTATTGAATAATTAGTATTAACATTGACTTTAGTCCAATATGCCCATTGTGCATCTATGCATCATTCTTTAGCCAGTATAATTTTATAAAAAGTTATAGAAGGAGGAATTACAGCTTGTTCTCAATTTAAATAATTTCTTAATCTCAGTCTATTAGATTTGGGGAGTGAACCTCTACTCTGATGCTTTTCAGTACAGCAGCTACTAGCCATATACGTATGACTATTTAAATTAATTAGAATTAATGGATATTTAAAATTCAGCTCCTATGAGAAATAAGAACAAAATTGTGGAGGTATTACTTTACCTGATACCAAACTATACTATAAGGCGATAGAAATCAAAACTGCATAGTACTGGCATAAAAACATATACCATAGATCAGTGAAACAAAATAGAGATCCTAGAAATAAACCCACACCTATGGTCAATCTATGACAAAGGAAGCAGGCATATACAATGGGATAAAGACAGTCTATTCAAAAAATAATGTTGGGGAAACTGGACAAATACATGCAAAAATAATAAAACTGGACCATAATGCCATATATGAGAATAAACTCAAAATGAATTAAAGACTTAAATGTAAGACTCCAAACTATAAAACTAGAAGAAATCAGAGGTACTAACCTCTCTAGCATTACTCTGAGTAATATTTTTTTGTGATACACTCAGGCAAGGGAAACATTTGCACCAAACAAAACCATCAACCAAGTGAAAAGAGGGAAAACCGAGATGGCTCAGTGGGTTAAGTGCTCACTTTGCAGCCCCAGGGACCAAGGATCAGGTCCCGTCCCTGGCCTGTGTGGACCCATATGCTGAACTGGGGAGTGCTCCCAGTTCGGTTCTCACTGGGGTAAGACCCCAGCCCAGTTCCTGCCCTGTGCAGCCCCATGCCCACCTGTGGAATTAATCTATGTGGAAAAACTGGTGGTGTGCAACTATGGAGACTGTTGTGGGCCCTCCCCCTTCTCTCTGTCTCTGTCTCTGTATCTCTCTCTCGCAAAAACAATAAAAAAATAAATCTTTAAAAAACAAAGTGAAAAGACAGCCTACTGAATGGGAGAAGATATTTACCAATGATACATCTGATAAGGGGTTAATATCCAAAATTTATAAAGAATGCTTACACCTCAGTACCAACAAGCAACCCAATTAAAATGTGGGCAGAAGACCTGAATAGACATTTCTCCAAAGAGGTCATACAGATTGCTAATAGACATAGGAAAAGATGCTCAGCATCACTAGTCATCAGAGAAATGCAAATTAAAACCACAATAAGATATCTCACCTGTCAGAATGGCTATCAAAAAACAAACAAGTATTGGTGAGGATGTGGAGAAAAGGTAACCTTCATGTACTATTGGTGGGATTGCATATTGGTGCAGCAACTATGGAAAACAGTATGGTGGTTCCTCAAAGAATTAAAATACGAACTACTTTATGACTCAGCAATTCCACTTTTGGGCATCTATCCAGTGAAATCCAAAACACTAATTCAAAAAGATATGTGCACCCCCTGTGTTCACTGCAGCATTATTTACAATGGTGAAAATATGGAAACAGCCTAAGTGCCCATCACTAGATAACTAGATAAAGAATATGTGGTACTTGTATGTACAATGGAATATAACTGTGCCATAAAAATGAAATCATTTGTGGCAACATGGTTGGACCTAGAGTATTACACTAAGTGAAGTAAGTCAGACTGAGAAAGACAAATACTATATGATCTCATGTGAAATTTAAAGCACAAAATAAATGAACAAACAAAACAATCAGACTCGTAGATACCGAGAACAAACTGATGGTTGCTAGATGGAAGTGGAGTTGGGGGCTAGGTGAAAAGGTGAAAGGATTAAGAAATACAAGTTGGTAGTTACAAAATAGTCATGGGAATGTAAAGTATAGCATAGAGAATATAGTCAATAACATTATAACGTGTATAGTGCCAGGTGGAAACTAGACTAAGCAGAGGGATCACTTTGTAAATGAGACAAGTGTATAACCACTGCCATACACCTGAAACTAATATAAAATAATATTGACTGTCAAAATGAAGCATGTTTCAATAAAAGCATGAAAGGCAGAGCCTACTAGTTATATGTGCCTGTGAGCAGGTTATTTAACTTCTCTGGCTCAGTGTCCTCATCAAAAGAAAGAAAAAGGGGGTGCCAATACTGGTAGCTGGTTCAGTTAAGTGACCGTACAAAGATAAAGCACTTAGTTTGTCATGTAGTAAGCACTGTATAAGTGCTATCATTGGCCTTTAGTAATGAATCAGCTGAGCTTTTCTTCTATTACACTGCAAATACAGTTACATGGGGATTTTGAAGGATATGTGAAAAATGTAAGTTGGCTCGACCTTTGGCATTTTTTCCTTTCTAGATATGTAAATGATGTCCTTCTTTTGGGCTTCTTTCCTCTAGAGATTAGCGTGACAGCTTTGACCCACATGCAGTTGCTGCTTCCAGAATTATTCCTATTCCACTGCCTAGTCTTAGATGCGTACCTATAGTGGGGTGGAATGAGTATGGGCTTAAGTCAGGCAAACCTGCTAGGATTTAAGTTCAACCTCTTTCACTTTACTAATCTAAACAGATTGTTAAACCTGTCTCAGCCTCAATTTTCTTATCTGTTAAATAGGAATAATGCTACCTACTTTATAACATCATTATAAGCTTTTAATAACCTGTGTATTTAAAAAAATTGCTGGAATGGAATATTGCTTGGTGTGCATGTGGTTCTGGCATAGTTATTAATAGTACCCTTTCTCACTCAAGAGGTCTCTTAGTCTGGATAATAAATTATGTCATCATTTTGCCTCTCACAGTTCCCTGAATAGAATTATCGTGCAAAGGGCACTTTTACTTTTCATTATTAATTGCTTGGCATTAATATGCTTGGTGGACCAAGTTCAACCAGGCAATAAATATTTAACAGTTGCCCACTATGTTTAAAGTGCTGTTCGGCTGGTCTGCCAATCTATGGTTGTGAAAACTGAAGGGAATTTTCAGTAATTAAAAGGAGATTGGAGATTTAAGAAAGGGTTGATGAAAATGTGCTTCTTTGTGCTTTTCTAGGTATACCTTACAAATTTGAAGTACAACAGATGTTAGAAGAACCTCAGTGGGGATTAGTGTTTGAAAAGACAAGATGGATAATAGAAAAATACAGGCTTTCTCATAGGTATGTGCTGTGGTTTAAGATGGTTGCACATCTGCAGTGTTTCTCATTAAATTATGTTTTAGAGAAAACCCAAGTTAAATATAAAATTGTGATGTATGGCATCGGTGATAGTTTATTATACAACTGATTAATTTATAGTATTTATTTCATCAGTTTGTTCTCCTGTTTCTTCCAACAGCAGTGTCCCCATGGATAAAATCTTTCGCCGTGATTCTGACCTGACTTGTTTGCAGAAAGTAAGCTGCCTTCATTTTAATTGGTTCCATTGTTCACAGATTCTAAAGCTATTCATCTCAATGTGTTTTCCCATGATGCCTAATACTTTGTGGATACATTTTCTGTGTATTTCCTTTATTGCTTTTTTTCTTTCTAAAATTAATTTCTAGGAGATAATTAGTAATGTGTTTTGTTGCCCACACTTGCATATAGAAATAATGCTATTTTAGAATAAATTTGTCAGTGTCGGCTGATAAATTTCTTAGCAGATTATTATTGTACACAATGGAGAACATTTTTCTCATTTAATTCAAAAGCACCACATTTCCATTTAGCTTTAACAATTGATCATTTTGAAGAATGGTAGTATAAATCTAGCAATTAAATTTAAATGGTCATCTTAACTTTCTGGTAGGATATAAGTAAGAGTCCTTAATTTTTTACTTCAACTCTAGTTTTGTTTATGAGTATAATGAGTTAAGACCAGTAGACTGGCTTTTTTTTTTTTTTTGGTAACAAATTTAAAATACAAAATTTAAGCATACTTTGTTTCTTTTTAATATTTTTTGCCTCCTTCTATTATAGCCACTTTATCTTTGTTTTGTTGGAAGACTAATATGCACATTTCCTGGGAAATAGACTCTAGCATCCTAATTTTGAAATAGTATAGCCCTGTATTTGTATGTACATAGATTTTTATTTTTATCATACAAGATTATTTTGCTTTTTATTTTATTTTATTTTTTTAAGATTTATTTTTATTGTTTTTGACAGAGAGATACAAAGACAGAAACAGAGAGAAAGGGGAGGGCCCAGAACTGTCTCCATAGTTGCACATCATCGGTTTTTCCACATAGTTTCATTCCACAGGTGGGCTTGGGGTTGCACAGGGCAGGAACTGGGCTGGGGTCTCGCCCTGGTGAGAACTGAACTGGGGGCACTCCCCAGTTCAGCATATGGGTCCACACGGGCTGGGGCCGGGATTTGATCCTTGGTCCCCGGGGCTGCAAAGTGAACGCCTAACCCACTGAGCCATCCCGGCTTCCCCTATTTTGTTTTCCTAATGTAACTACTAAAAGAAGGAGCAAAGTCAAAATTTGTCCAAAGTAGAAAGCATTGCACATGTACAGACAATCTCAGGTTGGTTTCCTTATGCAAATCCTAAAGGAACTGACCTAAGCGTTCCTCAGCAGTGACTTCCCACACTAGCTGCACAATTAAGGAGACTGTTTCTCATTTGAGCATTAGAAAATGTGAGATATTTCATTAAGTAAGTATAGTAATGCAAACATTTGCTTACACTTTTTTATTTAAATATAAAACTTTTCTTTTTAACTAGCTTTTGGAGTGTCTGAGGAAAACTCTGACCAAAGTGACAAATTGCTTCATTGCTGAAGAATTCTTGACTCAAATAGAAAATTTATTCCTTTCCAATTATAAAAGCAAGCAAGAGAACGGAGTGGCTGAAGAGAAATGTACAATGGTTCCCAAGGAATTGTTAATGTAATTATTTTAAAGTCAGACATTTTAATCATGGCACAAGTGATCCTACTTTTAGTTACAACCTTGAAATTACTGTAATTTAGTTTACAAATTACATAAATAATGTAATTTGTGGCACATATTGCCACAATATGTGCGCATAGTTGGTATTTTTTCTCTAGCTCACAAAATCCAAACTGCCACATAAATCATGTGACAGGACTTGTTTTCATGTGATGATTGGTTATCAATGTTATGTAAACTGGGTTCTGCTCCAGTCCTCCTGTGGCCAGTAAGCAATGCTTGAACGGCTGACTCTGCTGATGTGTCCAGGTAAATGAGAGGAATGTGTGTCTAATTGTTGTTTCTACCTGAACTAGTCATTCCATTTTGGCATCTCATGTCTCATTAGGAGCACTTCCATTCTTTCCATATGTTAGGTGAGATTTGTTTATGGTTGTAAATGAGATATGGATGGGTGGGTGGTCACTGAGGGAATTAACGTGGTTGAGAACTACAGATTTAATAAAACTAACAACATGCCATGGAGGCCAGGGGATGCATAGGAGAATATCTTTAAAGCAGAGGAGACACAGTTTTATAATTACAGATATTTGCTTCCATTTTATTTTATAACAGTACTGTAGGATATGCCATTTTCTCAGCTATCTAAAACATTTTGGCTAGATTACAGCTATGTACAATAGTTAGCTTCAGCTATATATCCACTTAAGTTAGTATGTGAAAAAAACATCATTTAACTGGAACACAGTTAATCATAACCCTCGAACTACATTGTTTTATTCTACCTGCTGTCAGAAGAAAGAGACAAATTATAATAAAAGTTAAATAAATCAGAGAGTTAATGTTAAAAAGAAAGAAGCCTTCCAGGACATCCTACATGTGCAGCCCAGTTTCATGTACTTTCTGAATCCAAAATAGGTCAGCAAACTTTATGTAAAGGGACAGTTAGCCAGTAACTTAGGCTTTGCAGGCCACATGCTGTCTCAGTCATTCTTTATATTTTTTTACAACACTTTAAAAATGTAAAATGATTCAAGTTTCACCAAAAACATGCTCTTGGCCGTTATCTTCCAACCTCTGCTCTAGAGAATTGCAAACGTTTAGCATTTATTTTCAGATGCATGAACCTGAGACACTGACAGGTCTTTCATCATCTTCAGACAACAAAACTCAAAATTGTGATTTACATTTAAGTACATTTTTAAATAAAAGTAAGCTAAAAGATTTTAGTGTGTTAACCATAGAATTGATTTATACCCATTCTTCAAACATTCTTACATCTAATCTGTGTATAATTCTGTAGTTTTACTTTTGGTCTTGATCAGTAGCCAAGGAAGTATAAAGCAGTATTGGAAGGAACAGTAAGCCAGTTTCAGATGAACTGGGTCTTGACTAGGGTGACCAGACATCCGCTTTTGGCGGGACAGTCTCGATTTTTAACAATTTGTCCCGCATCCCGCGGCATTTTAAAAAAGTCCCGATTTTTGGAAAGAATGCACGACAAGCTAGGGAACGGCGGGAGATAGACCAAATTTTTAATCAAGAACCCCCTCCCCACCAGTCAATGGTGTCCCGCTTTACCAATGTTACAATCTGGTCACCTTAGTCTTGACTCAACCATGTGATTTTGGGGGATAAGCTTACCGCCTCTGGGTCTAAATTCTTATGTAACTGAGGTCTAAGTTATCTTCCTAGCATCCTTCCAGGTCTAAAATCTTATGGTGCATTCTAATGTTGGACTGCATGTTGCCAGGAGCCAGCCTGGCGTGAACAAAGTCCCCGAGTTCGAGCAGTGGGAATTGAGACAGATCAAATGACCTGCGGACTGCCTTCAGTAATACAGCACTGAATAGCTTTATTGCTTATCTTATATAGCAAAAATTTACCATTACCAGGAACAGGCATTAGCATAGCAAAGCACAGTGTAAACAGATTTTTATAGGAGTTAACAGCCCCTTCCAGTAAAGGCTTTGATAAGTAGATCATGGGTTCCAAATCTATGGGTGTCTGTCAGCCTTGCCTGCCACCTTGCCTTCATGGGAAGTTGGTAAACAGATTTTTCTATATCTAATCACCCAACTACTCCCCCCTTCCCCCCTGCCCCCAAGGAGATGAAAAGGGGGACTGAGGCCTTGCCTTCAAAGCCCTGGGCTGGTCCCTCCCGTTAGGCCCAGGGACCCGAGGCTTTGCCAATCGAGGCCCCCGAAACCTTTACGTTCAGGCTCCACACTGGCTCCCTACAACTGCTCACCTGGAACTTTGTTGAGATGATACAGTTTTCATTAAAAATATTTGCTAATTTGGGAACTGTATCATCTTAAAAATACTATTTCTCAATATACATTTAGGATAAACATTGAAACATAACTTATAAAGCAATGACTTTTGGAACCAGGAGTGTAAAAGCTCTGGACCAAAAATCAGGAAACCTGAGCTGTTACCCTAATTCTGTTACCAGCTTTGCTGTGTGACAGTGAGAAAATCACATAACTTCTCTGGATTTCAGGCTCTTCACCTGTAATTCAAGAGTCTAAACTTTATGATTTAGTATTTCCTTCTAAGTATAAAAAGTCTGTGATTCTGTAAAAGGTAGTAATTCATTCTTTTGTACTCTTCCTTTTGACGTATTTTCCTTGTACATTAGAACAGATAGTAGAATGTGGTATCAATTAGCTTTTGTGGCTGATATTTTCCTATGATATTCATGAATTTGGGTGATGGAAAATAATGGAAATTGTTAAAACTTTGATTCTCAAATCTGGGTCCTCTCATGCCAGTGGTTAACTATTTACTAAGCCATATGAGGAACTCAAAAGATGATAATCCACAGAGTTTAGCTTTGAGAGCACAATTTTTTAAATAGCATTACTGAGTGTTTTTTTCTGATGATAGAGTACATTTATCTTATAAAATATTTTTTTAAAAAAAGCATAAATATAAAATTATCTCAATCTTACCACAGTTAATGTTTTAGTATAAATTCTTTCCCATTTTAGGGGTGCTAGTGTAATTTTAGAACATTAAAAGCTGTGATATTTTTCTTCTATCCTCCCTCATTCATTCTTCCTGCTTCCTTTTTCCTTTATCTAATGCTGAAAACATATTTCAACTGCAGGTACCCACATTCCTGTCATTGCCTTGGGCTGCTGAGGGTGGTTGAAGTCAGGGCCCAGAACCACAGAGGAAGTCTAGACCTGGGCAGTGTAGTGCGGAAAGTTCAGGAGGCGGGGTCTCAAAGAGATACCTACCTCTAGTAATGTTTACAGGAGCAGAGATAGGTCTTGGAAACATCCAAGTCTCTTCAGCCCGATTTGGTTCTTACTATTACACAATGACTATAAAGTAAATAACTTGATTATTTTCTTTTTCCAGCTTGGCTAGTAGAAAATGACACTAGTACCTTGCCATTGTTAGATTTAGCTCTCTTTAAAAATCTAATCTCAAAGTAACATTCAAAAATAGAAAAATTAGTGAAATGAAATCAATTAGATTAAACTCCTTTCCCCCTCCCTCCATTATTCTAGCCGTGGCCCATATACCCTATATTCAAAAACGCGTTATAACTTCCATGGGCTTAAGCACTTTTGCCTTCTTGGACCTCTTCTTTCATAAAAAATGAGAAGTTAAAACCTTGCAATTGTATTTGTATAAAAATGAATTTAATATATATATATATATATATATATAATCATGTTCTTCAATCTAAAAGCTTGTCTTTCTGAATTTAAAAGGAATTAAAACATTTTCATGGGCCTCTAAAAGTATTTTGGGCCTGAGGCATTGTGCCTAATAGATACATTGACCCTGAAGGGTGTTCATTCGAAAACAGCAGTCACTGACCCTCTCGTGTGAAACCACCTCACAAACCCTGTGGTTGCTTTGCCACCCTATCCAAGAATATTGCAATTCCTGCAGCTTATATGTATAGACTTGAACTTAGTTCTTAAAAATCAGGAGTATTGCTGGGACCATTCATCCTCAAAGGAAATAAAGATAGGAGGCAGTGCTTAGTTTTAGTTTTGTTCTGATCCTTAATCTCTAGTTTTGAAACTCATGCCACATATCCTACACCCATTTCTCCCTGCATTTTCCTTTAGTCCTTTTCTTCATCCCCATTTTCACTACTTACCTCTCAGCATATAGGTACAGGTTGTTCATTCTGTCATTCATGGAAAGCAGGACCTAAAACATAGAAATGAATAGACCCATTCAGATTTCCTGGAAGATGATGAATGCTTCCCCAGCCTTCACACTATAACTTTTCTCCCACACAGGAGTGGGGTGAGGCTTGTGACATTCAGAGGTCAGAGTCTTTGCTTTTCTCTGGACAGCAGAGGAGACTCTACATGGCCTTAACGGGCCAACCTGAGCAGACCCCCAACCCTTCAGATTGCCTTCTTGCTGTTTGTCTTGCTGGGTCCTGATGAAGTGAGCTGTAAGACCTGGATGAGATGAGACAGTCCAGAAGGCCCTAGGACTGATGCTTCGTCCTGTACCTAAATAAGAGCCATCCAACACATGAACACCTGAAGTGTAGCTACCTATCCTCACATCTGCAGCCATCCAGTGGATGGATTTCCCAGTAGAAATTAAGTTAGGGTGCCAGATTTGGGGTTTTTATAAATCTACACTCTCCTCTACTAATAGCTAGAATAAATCCAGAGTCACACGTTGTGGCGGTTAGGAAAATTTACTTTGCTCAAGCATGGCAAAAACACGTTAAGTTTTTATCATCACCTCTTCCAGCAAGGTTAACACAAATTTTGATCCAAATCTTCAGTTTACCAGTAGTTTAATAATTTCTTATAAATTCATACCAAATTTTGCAGTAGTTTCAGAAAATCACTTTGGAGAATAACACAGCATACTCTAGCTTCATTCATGACCTTTTCTGAAATGGTTTTGTGTGTGCTGTTGCCCCAGGCTGTTCTCTCTTCTTTCATTTCACCTGTAATTTGTGCCTTCTGGTACCTTAAGTTCTTCCTGGAATAAAACAGAATAAATAATTGTATCCCCCTAATTAAGTCACAATATATTCTGATTTTTATTTTCTTCCTTTGAATGTATTTATTAATATATTCATATAGACTTTAATTTCAGGGAAAAATGCCTTATTTTCTACCTTTGAGGTTTCCTAAAGTAGCCTCTTAGGAGTTAAGAAGGATGTTAAATATGATTTGATAATTTGTATTCCTATTTCATAGAGTATATGAGAATGTTTGTTTCAACTTATGAATTATAAAATAGTATTTAGATTCTGGCATGATTTAAGTAGATTGGTCACGTGTCTTTAAATTTGTGGATTTGCCATGTAAATTGTATTATGTGTAAGTTTACTATAACTTGATAAACTGTTGTTTTTCTTAAATGTTATCAGTGTTTATGGATCTCTTACTAATTTAAATTTTGGAATGTTCTGTAATAAAACACAATGATTTAAAAGCTATTTTATACATTTAAATATGATGCCATGTTGTTTATATTAAAGCATATTGTAAATGTTAATGTTTGTACAACTATGAAAGTTTTTTCTCAAAATGATGGAACTCTCTCCCATACTTAAGTGTGACATATTATAAAATGTCTGATTTTAAACTTTGGGATTTTATCTCATGGTCAAAATTAGAGAAACATTCTGATGATTCTATATAAATAAAGTTTTGAAAATATAAAGTGATGAATCATTTGCTCTCTTTCTAAATTATTAGTAGAATACACATTGAATTGCAAAAAAAAAAAAAAGTCCCATTAATTCAGCATGCGTTGGTTGAGCATCAATTATGTTGAGCCTTTGTAGGGGACACAAAGAGGGTAAATCTTGGTTTCTTCTCAGGAGAAGCCTATTCAGTAGTAAGTGAGAAACACATAAAACCTGATATGGATAGCTAAGACTAAGATACAAACTGGAATTGATTGTAAATGGCTGTAAAAGACTCCAAGGGTAATAGGTGTTTAGACAAATGAGAAATAATTCTCTAGAATATGAGCACTGAGATCATTTTCTTGGATGCGATCACCTAACAGCCTGGCAGGGTTTGGTTAAATGACATTTGGGGGGAGATAGTCCAGAAAGAAGTGACCTTACCCTGGGTGTGGAGATAAGGAATGAGAAATATTTAAGAGTCTGGCCAAAAGATAACGTGTGAAGATATTAATTATGAAGGTAATTCACATTCAGTCAACTAAGGATACAGAAGGTATAAACTAAGAAAAATCTCACCTTAAAATCAGAACTCATTAACTGATACTTAGTTTTATAGTTTTTTGGTTTTTTTTCCCTAGCATATACAAAACCTATCCATTTAAAAAACGATAGGGTCCTACTTTAATCTTTGAGAACTTCCCTGTATATCAGCACATAAACATCTATTCATTCTTTGCAAGAGGTAGTACAGATGTGCCATAATTGAGTTGGTCGCTATCAATTGAACTTTAGGTGCTCGTTTTTCTATGAAAAAAAGGTTTTTGTCTACACAATGTTAATATTTCTCTAAATAGATCCCTACAAGCCTTGTTGGTAGGTCAGGATTTGTGTACCCTTTAAATTTTGTATGCAGAAAAATGTTCAGTTTCTATAAGCTCATTTTCCTTGTAGTAGAGCCACATTCATCATCTTGTTTACAGAACCAATTTGAACTCAGGCTCCTAAATAATAATTTAGGTGGCAAAGTACAATAAAATCCTAAGAGGTCTAATTCCATGAGGCATTTGTTTCATTGGAAGTTCATTCCTCTATACAGCTGTTAGGGGTTCTTGCTAATTAAGTGTTTGCTGCAATTTTCTGATTGTGGCCAGTATCATACTGAGCCTGTGGCTCCAGACCAGCATTGCCCACAATTCTGTTTGTACTGTAATGTAATGGGTTTTTCTTACTGTTGCTGATGTGTTTTCCACATCACTGATTCTCCATTCTCTTCCCTTAGAATGCCAGATTAAATAAAATACTACTAATATTCTCAGAGATACAGCTAAATAAAAAAACTTGTGTTGTCTTCCATATTTATCTTGCTATCAAAAACAATTAACAGTCAATACTGTAATAATTATGTGTAGTGTCAGGTGGGTACTAGACTAATCAGAGGGATCTCTTTGTAAATTATATAAATTTTTTTTTTAAAGATTTATTGTTTTTGACAGAGACAGAGAGAAGGGGGAGGGCCCAGAGCAGTCTCCACAGCTGCACACCATCAGTTTCGACACAGGTTGGCAGAGCCTCGCAGGGCAGGAACTGGGCTGGGGGCCTCCCGCATGGGAAGCACACCCCAATTCAACAAATGGGTTCACATGGGCCGGGGCCAGGATTCGATCTTTGGTTCCCAGGGCTGCAAAGCAAGTGCTTAACCCACTGAGCCATCCCGGCTTCCCCAAATTATATAAATTTCTAATCACTATGCTATTCACCTGAAAAATAATATTGGATGTCAACTGTAATTGAAAAAGCAACAAAACAATTATCAATAACTCTTAATACCTGTTACTGGGTATAAGCAACAATTTCCCACCTCCTTTTATTAACGAAGTGTACCTCAAAATGCAGAAGAACAGGAAAGTTTGAGAAAGCAACTAAGTAAGCTGCTTAGTTCATTTTATCTAGATCAGTGAGATCTTTGTTTCAAAATACCTGATAGCCTCACTCAGCAGTAATTGCGGCTTCTATACCCATTGATCACCAGAGATTGTCTGCATCAGACTCTGTGTAACAAAATACTCTGTGTAATAGTTTAAAGGAAATCTTGATAAGATCTTTTCCAGAACAGAACTATTAATCTCAAACAATGAGTGGACTAATCCTCCCACCCTTGGGGTGGGGTGGTGGTGAGGGGCACAGAGAAAATTTGCTTTTATGAAGTCTGTTTGCTTTTATGCAATGCCTCAAAGTAGATTCCAGTATCATGGAGTTGGAGAGTATGCTAGGATAATTAAAGCTAGCTGCTATAAATAAAGCATCCCTTGTTTCCAGTGCCTTTACACAGTGTAAGTTCTCACACACAAAGTCCATTGCAGATGTTCTGATTGGGTAGCTCTCCTGGGCAGATAGTTTCCAGTATGCGATTCCGGTACTCAGCTTCCTTTCACATGTGGCTCTGCCATATTGTGGCTCCAAGTAGTGGCCCAAGTGTAGGCTGACCAGACATCCCATTTTAAATTGGACAGAAAACAACAGCACTGTCCCATTTCCAATGGTACGTATGGTCAGCCTACTGACACCCTGAATTTAGCTCAGTGAGACTAGGCTGACCATATGTACTGTTTGAAATGAACTGTACTATTGTTTTCTGCCCTGTTTAAAATGGGACATCTGGGGGAAGCCAGGAAGGCTCAGTGGGTTGAGGGCTCACTTTGCAGCCCTGGGGTCTGAGGATTGAGTCCTGGCCCCAGCCCACTTCCCATGTGGGAGGCCCCCGGTTAAGCCCCTGGGTTGAGGGGGCATGCCCTCCATGCAGAAGGACCCCAGGCCCAGCTCCCACCCTGTGTGGCCCCCGTCCACCTGTGGAATGAAACAATGTTGAAGACTGATGATGTACAACTATGGAGACTGCTCTGGGCCCTCCTCCTTCTCTCTATCTCTATCAAAAACAATCAAATAAAATCTTTTTAAAAATAAAGTAACCTGGGACATCTGGCCAGCTTACAGGTATCATCCATTTGAGGACAAGGTAAAGGAGAAGGGATGGAGTATCACATGTTTGATATTACCAACCATGGTTTGGAAGTAGCACACACATTTTTGCTCAGTCCTCTGGCAAGAACAAGTCATGTAGTTTCACCTGGATGCAGAAGGCCTGTTAAATGGAGTCCTGATTGGGCAGCTACTTCTCTGCAAAACTACGCTATGGAGGGGAAGCATGAATCTTTGTTAGCGACTAGCTACCCTCTGTTACAGCTGGCTAGGGTTGATTTTCATAAAATGTTACAAACATTTCTTCAAATGGGCTTTAAACTATTGTGCTTGAGACCCTAGATCATGAAGACAAGTTGACATCAAGATTTTCTGAAGCCAGAGCCCTAATGTATAGGACATGGATGACTTACCCCCTTCAAATCAAAGAATCTTTGAGCTGGAAAGGACCTTGGAAACGTTCAGGCTTAGACTCCTATATTCCAATAGAAGGAAACCGACACCTACAGAAATAAGCAACTTGCCCAAAGTCACAGAGCCAGGTTTGTAGCAAGGTAACCTCGAGAAAAACTCCAGTTCTGATATTATACCATCTTTTTGAACAATTCCAAATTATTTTCCATTTCATGGGGTAAAGAACTACTCTGAAGATTTTATGTGCAATTCAAATGTTCTATATAATTTATGTTTTAATTTAAAATGTAATTTTGTCTTTTAGAACTGCAAGATCTAATAAATGCACAGAACATGACTTTTATGGAAAAGTTGACTAAGGAATTACTATTAGAAGTGATGTAATTAATGGCACTTTACTAGCTTTATCTAAGATTAGCTTTATTAACTTTATCTGAGATTAACGACCCCTGCCTCAAATCCTCACTGTTTTCTTATAAATCCACAAAGCTACATTTGTTCTTCAATCATCTTAATGAAAATGTTATTATCTAAAGCCACTAGAGGGCACTCTGTCACAGAGTATGAGCACAAAGATCTCCACCCTGTATTGCTGCCTGGCTTACAAATCAGACGAGATTGTGCATACGAGTATGGCTGAATTTGTAAACACTCTAGAACATTCAGTTGTCTAGCACACATCTGAACTAGACTCTAGTTCCTTGACATGGTGTGGTCTACGGATGGGTTACCTTCTTGCATGGTCTGTCCAGGTTAGCCATTGTTCATTTTTGAAGGTATTTTTATAAGAATAGCATGTAGATAAAGTGCTTAAATGCTTCACAGTACACACAGTATTTAATCCTCACAACAACCCTGGAAGAAGTTTTATTGTCCCCACTTTAAATTTAGCCTTAGAGTGTTTAAGTAACTTATCCCAGGTAATGCAGCCAGAAGTGGCAGAGACAGAATTTAAACTGAGGTCTGTAGGATTCTAAAATCAGCTCACCAAACTGCACCATGTTATTGCTTCTGAGCTGGAAGGACCTAAGAAACAACTGAGTTCAATCTCAGCTTTTGGTGGGAGCACTGATACCCAGAGATGAGAAGTCACTTGTCCTTGTCCAGGCCACACTCAGAAATTGGGGTCTGCCATTGTCAGGGCGCCTGCATCACACCTCCTGGAATCTCTGCCTTCTCTGGGCAACCACAAAAATCCTGTGCTCACAGATCCTGCACCCCGCTATACCCCAACACGGTAGATGAAGCCACAGTCATCTCTTACCTAGACCATAGAAGAAATGGACTTCACAGATAGAAATTTTGCTCCAACATGGTCTTTCCCATTATGGCCAAGCCTGGGAGAAATGAATTCCCAAGAACACCTTGTATTTTCAAAAGTAATTGATCTGTGCCTTCAATAGGTCCTCCTGCAGCCAGAGGGCTGTTATTTGTGAAGCACACATCTGAGCGTCTGAGCATGTCTCTTCTCTGCTTAAAACTCTGCATTGGTGGGGAAGCCGGGATGGCTCAGTGGGTGAAGCTCTCACTTTGCAGCGCTGGGGACCGAGGATCGAATTCCAGCCCTGGCCTGTGCGGACCCATATACTGAACTGGGTAGTTCCCCCAGTTCAGTTCTCTCTGTGTCTCTGTATCTCTCTCTCTCTCTGTCAAAAACAATAAAAAATAAAATAAAAGATGTTAAAAAAAACAAACTGTGCATTGGCTCGCCATGCCTTTTGCACCAAGTCCAACATGGAAGCTTCGAAGAACCTTAGGATGTGCTTTTTACCACTTTGTATTCCCAGGACCTGATATAAGACGGAGGCAGAACTGTTCATTCTGCAAAACGAGCCCCAGAGTCTGGGTGGGAGCTGAGAGCCTCAGAGAAGCAGCATCTCGTCATTAGCAGAAGTGCTGAGTTTCCTAGAGACGTGCAAATCAACTAACGTGAGCAAGAGCAGCTCGCTTGAAAGGTGTAGTCTCTGGCAATCTCCCCAAAACACAAAGGCAGGTGAGATTATAACCCTAGAAACATCTTGTGCATCAGAAGTGCAACTGAACTCGGGTAATTATGAGGCTTGGGTAGCTTCCCCACTCTCCATCCTGAGTATTTTTATCACCGCGTGCTGGGGCAGGGGTTGCTCAAACATTTCAATCCATCACCTTGTGCTCTTTCCCGTGGCACCTACACATGGAGAGAACCACTGGAAGTGAACAAGCAGGCGACGAGGTAGCATTCATTCTAAGATGACGAAGGTGCCGCTAATTTGAGGGCAGGGAGTGAAATGGGCAAGTGGTGTTTCCCCATCAGGCAGAGGGACCCTGAGAGCATCGTCCTCAGTCCTGCTGAGTGGAGCCAGGAGCGGTGGCACCAGCTCACAGCCCAGCCCTTCCTCCACTCTGAAAGATGGTGCTGACCAGCACTACCTTTCCCCCCGAAGGGACTCAGCACAGCCAGCTTCTCTGCCCAGCACAAAGGGAGGGCATGCGCATGCTCCTGGCACACCTGTGTCTCTGGACCCAGAATGAAATGACCCCCATCCCGCAGAAGAAAGAACAAGAAAAACCAGAACAGAACAAGAAGTGGGCTTCCAGAAGGCTGCCGAGCTTGTTCACGGCCACAGAAGAAAAAGAAGTGGATTCTGCTGTACCCAGTGGCTTAGGAATGCAATTGCCCTTCCTCCTGACCCATGACACCGAACCAGCTCCTTGTAGTGGGCTATCTTCTGGTTTGGGGGAGGGGCGGGGCCACGCACCAGGAGCCTGGATTTCCAGTCAAAAGACTTCTCTGTAAAGTGGCCAGCAGGGGTTGGACAGTCAGAGAAGGCAGAAAAGGCGCTCTGGGCAGAAGGTTCTGGGGGAGCCGTGGCAGAGGCAAGAGAAGACAGTGCCCACAGAGGGTGAAGATTGCCATGTGGCTGCTGTGCACTGTGTGCGGTTGCAACTTGGGCCACAAGATGTAGAAATGGGGTCAGATACTCAAGGGTGTCACATGCCATTTTATTTATTTTATTTTTTATTAAATTTATTGGGATGGCATTGGTTAATAAAATTATATAGGTTTCAAGTGTACAATTCTATAATAGATTGTCTAGATATTGAATTGTGTGCTCACCACCCAGAGTCTGTTCTTCCATCACCATGTAGTTGAACCCCTTTTCCCCTCTTCTACCTCCCCCTCTTACCCTCTTTGCCTGTGTCTATGAATTTTTGCTTGTTCATTTATCTTGTTCATTTGTTGCTTTGTTTTATATCCCACAAATGAGTAAAGTCATAGGGTTCTCAATTTTTTCTGACTTATTACACTTAGCATGAGAATCTCAAGATCCATCCGTGTTGTCACATCACATGCCATTTTAGAGAGGGGTGTATCCATGAACCTCATGAAAAGGGGTTCAGGCAATCAACAGCCACCATATTCAAATCTTAAAAAAAATAAATAAATAAAGGTGTTCCACTAAGTCAGTCAGGTTCAGGTTTTTATTTAGCTTAGAGGTCTCTGTTTAAAGAAAAACTTGCATAAAAACCAAGCATATAAAACAGATAATAGCCAAAAAGTAGAAACAACCAATTGGCCATCAACTAGAAAAATAAACAAAACGTGATCAATCCATACAATGGAATAATACTCACCCATAAAAAGAAATGAGGTATTGATACATACTACAGAGTGTGTGAACCTTGAGAATATGCCCAGTGACAGAAGCCAGGCACAAAGGGCCACATATGGTATGATTCCATTTATATGAACTACCCGAAATAGGCAAGTCATAGAGGCAGAAAGTAGGCTGGTGGGAGGAAGGAATGGAGAGAGACTGCTAATGGGTCAGGGGTTCTTTTTGCAGTGATGAAAATGTTCTAGAATTTGTGATAATGATGATGGTTGTACAACCTTGTGAACATATTAAGAACCCTATTTGAAATGGAGAATTTTATGGCAGGTGAATGTTGTCTCAGAAAAAGAGAAGCAGGTACTGCAGAGCTGATCTGGAGGAGGAGGCCGCTGAGGCACCTCACGCGTCCCTGTCACAACTTTACCGGAGCCCCAAGGCTCGGAAGTGGCAGTGGGCTCTGGGGGTAGCCTCGGAGGTCCTGCCACCTGGTGGTCAGTCCTTGGCTGAAGCCCACACCTTCACCCCCTTCCACTGGTTTTGTAAGCAGCTAATTTCCTGTGTTAAATTCCCTCCAGCGTAAAACACCTGTAGTGGTTCTGTTCCCCACCTTGACATTGTACTAGTATGGTGTTTAACAACGCTAACAATATCACTAATAAGGATAAAAGCAATAATGACGATAGCTAACATTTACTGAGTGCCTGCTTCATTTCAGACACTAAGTGTTTGGTATGTATTGGCTTATCATGCATCCTTGCCACAACCTTAGGACTTAAGCACTATTAGTGACTTTATTTGACATATGAAGGAACTGGGAAGCAGAATGATTGCCCAAGGTCACACACCTAGTGAGTGGGGGCGGAGGCTTTAAACCTGAAATTAATATCTCAAAAATAACAAGGTCACAAAGGTGTCTTCCTTAGATGTCTTCTCTGTTTCTTCCATCTGACCCTAGGACTCCATGGTCCCTCAGTGTCTTTACCATTCTAAAAGCACTTTATTAATTACTAGTAGAGAACAAGTAAGCTCTGATTACAGAAAATGTAACCCCATTATTATGGCTCAGATCCAGTCTGTCCTCTAAATTCGTATTGCAAAACCAGCTCAGCAAGTTCCAGATAGGGCCTTCCTAAAATCGGGTCTAAATTGAGCAACAGGAAAAATTGTCTGTTGACATTGGAAAGAAACCATCAAGCTTTTAAGTATCCCAGAAAGCTCCAAAAAACTGGGCCAGGTCTGGGCTTAACCTAGGGGTTGTGATCCAGTTGAGGGTAAGTCTGCAGCCTCTGCAGGTGAGCCATTTGTCTTACCTCTGAACCATGCCCTCAAGCCTCCACAGGTGGAGATGGTGCTGGCTCCTTTAGCTGCCTTTTGATCTTGAACATGCCTGGGTAAAAGCAGCACTTTGGTTCTGGATGAGTGGTGAGGGGAGTGCCTTGAGAAACATCAAAGGGCATACGACAGAGGATTGGCATCGGGGAGCAGGAATCTAGCTAAAGGTCTGGGTTCCGGCTTAGATTTTAGGCCCTGGTGGAAGGTTCAACAGTATCCAGATGTAAAAATATGTTTGGGTAAGCAAGTGCTCAAACTGGAGTGTAAGGCAGGGCCTTATCCGCTGGGTGGTTGTTAGGATTGAGGTGTGAGTCAGAGAGGACTCTGTGGCTGACCTCACTGGATGTTAACACTCCAGAGTCCGTCCCCCACTAACATCAGACTGGTCCCAGAACAGAGGGACAGGCTGAGTCTGGGGAGGAAAATCAGCGGAGTGTCAGGTGTCTCTGGCTTCCAAGGTTGGGTGCCTGGGGCTCTGGGTCAGGCCTTGGTCACTCTGGATGGTCAGCCTTTCCCCATATGCCCTATGGTCATAGCTTAAAGACAATCCATTCCCTACCAACAGAGCAACTGAAACTGGCTGATCACCACCAGACCTGTTTCTGGTCTCCACGTCCCTGTCAATGGCTCCCCTACACCCCATCTCTCTCAGTCATACCAGACGCCTGCCTTACTCTCACATCTGTTTGCAGTTTCTAACTTCTTTCAAATCAGCCTCCAAAATGCCAAAAGGCCACTTTTTTCTTTCCCATGTTTTCCCAATTATAAAAATAAGGGATGCTAATTGAAGGGAGTTTAAGGAATATGGAAGACCCATGGTGGATTCTGGGTTAAAGTTGAAGGGTTGAATGTGCAGGGTTAACTTCCGTGCCCTCTGGAAACATCAGTGAAGCACAGCAGGTGGTGGTGGCTGATCTGTACTGACAGATGTGACAGTAGGACACATGGGAAGGTAGGGGGAGAAGACCCCCACAGTAGGGGAAGGCAGCAAGCAACCCGATTTACCTGCAGAACCTCTCCCACCTGCCAAGGCTCAGGAATTCTCAGCACCACACACATCTGGACTTGGGAATGAAGATGGGAGTGAAGGAAGAGGAAGATTGTAGAGTATGATTAACCAGCAGTTTGCCCTCAATGCCTTCCCACTTCCTCAGCAGGCAACTGACCCCTCTCCACCCCACTGGGTCGCTGCCTGTTTAGTCTCTGCAGAGGGAAAAGCAAAACTTTACAGGATGGGGGAAAGAGGAGAACAAAGGGAAAGTTTACACGCTCAATGTTAAGAGTCCTCATTTGTTTTCGGCTCATCTCCCCGGAGCTGGGGAAGCTAGGCTTATAGCCTCTGGATGGGAGAATGGAAGGGACACTGGAAATGATCAGAGATGCTCATGGGACTCGCTAAGGCCTCTGTTCAGATTTCCTGGGTCCACCCAACTTTTTCCTCTTCACCTCTCACAAGTGCTGCTCTGGGGAGCACTTCTAACAAACATCCTGTGTGCAAAGCTGAGAGTATTGGAGCCTGTTTTCTGGGAATGTGAGCCGGGGCACTGTTCTGTGGATGGTTTACAGATGTTTGCATAATTTAGTTCATCCATCTTAATAGCACCCCATTGTACAAACATACCACAATTTATAATAAATATGCTTCCCTTTTGTTGGACATGTAGGTCATTACCATTTTTTTTTTGCTATTATAGGCTTCTATTAAAATCTTTTACGCAGCTCTATGGAGCACGTATGAGTTTCTCTGGGATGTGTACTGGAAGTGGAACTACGGACTCAAAAGGTATTTGCAACTCCACGTTTATAGATATTACCAAACTTCTCTTCTAAGTTGTATTAACCATTGACACTCCCAGCCTTGCATCAGAATGCCTGCTTCGCCACACCTTTGTTACTAGGTATTGTCAGATTTTTCAAATGTTTGCCAATCAGAAGAGAGGGAGGTGGCACGCCATTGTTTTAATTGTTGTTTTCTTGGTGACTAGTGAGCTTGAGGATCTTTTCATCTTTGTGGAGGGTAGTGGCATATTTCTCTCTGGGAATTACTTGTTTGTACCTTTGCCCCTTCTTATATGAGGTTATTTGCCTTTTCTTGTTGATTTAGGAATCCTTTATATTTGGGCTAAATAGACATCATTAATTGGTCATATGCATGACAAAATTACCTCCCTCTCTAGTTTCTCATAATTCTCTTAGACTTTTTAAAATATATAACTTATACATTTTGAAATATTTGAAAATATTTTTGTTATTTATAATTTAGATGGTGTTAGGTGGGAAAACCTGGTTTCCTACCCTAAGGCTGTAATATGTATTCTTATGTTTTCTACAAGTTACTTTTGTGACAGTTTTTCCATAGGTAGCCCTATTCTCCAAACCTCTCTTCCTGCCTTAACTCAGGCCCTGACCACCTCTCCTGGGCTAGTTAGCCCGGATGCTGTTTCAACTTCCTGTCTTGCCAATCTCACTCCTGGCTCTAGTTCCCCTCCCTTCCTGGCCTCACATCCCAATGCTGACAGCATGGTCTTTAAAAACACTAATTTGGGGATGCTGGGATGGCTCAGTGGGTTGAGCACTTGTCTTGTAGCCCCTGGGTCTGAGGATTGAATCCCAGCTCCGGCCCATGTGGACCCATATGTGGTATGCCCCCAGTTAGGTTCTCACCAGGGCGAGCTTTCTGTGTGGGAGGCCCCCAGCCTGGCTTGTGGGAGCATTTCTCCCATGAGGCCCCTAGTGGCCAGTCCCTGCCCTGCACAGCCCCACTCCTACCTGTGGAATGAAACTACAGTATGTAGAAAACTGATGACTTGCAACTATGGAGACAGCTCTGGTCCCTCCCCCTTCTCTCTGTCTCTCTGTCTCTGTCTTTCTCTCTCTCTCTACCAAATTAATAATTAATTAAGATCTTCAAAAAAAAGCTCATCAATTTGGTGGTGTCCCTGTTCCCCTTTAAACTATTCAATGTACCATTATCATTTGGATAAATTTCAAATTCCTTAGCTTATCATGGGTCCTTCTGTTTTCAATTTAGCCCTCTTTTCTGGACTTATTAGTCTTTATTTCCTTCCTAACTTGCATTCAGTCTTAGTGATTCATAGTTCACTGATGTGTCCCATCTCTCAAAACTCCATCCCTATTCCTGTATCACTCTCTCTGACTGAAATTGTATTCCTATTCTTTCCACCTGACTGGTTTACCATCAACTTCTCCAGCAAGTTTCACCTGACTTCCCTGGTCCCAACACAGGACTAAGCCCCATAGCATGTTTCAACGACCTCCAATGCTAACTACTACTTGGATATTAAATTGTTGTTTTCTCTCTTTTGCACTAGAAAGTGTGCTTCTTGGGAACTGAAATTGCTCACTCCTACCTTCAGGTTCTAGCATAGTGGCTGTTATATAGTAAGTGCTCAATAAATGTCAATGGATAGATGGATGGATGGATGGATGGGTGGATGGATGAATGGATGGGTGGATGGATGGGTGGATGGATGAATGAATAGGCCCCCTTCTTCCAGATGGCATGGCCAGAAGATAGAGTGACAAAACTAAATTTTCTTTCAATAGTTTTCCTCTGCATTACCTATCTTTAAAACCAGTTCTACAGCCTCCCCGGCTTCCGGAACCACACCTGCCATGCTACTACAAATGATGGTAATCTGCCCTGAGAGCTCCAGCTGCTCAGATGAAGGGCTCTTGCTATGTGCACAAGGCGGCAATTTGTCCAGCGGGCTTTATGTGTCCTGGACTGAATGTTGCAGAACCAGCTCATGACATGTATATTGTAATTAGGGAAAATATTCTGGCAGCAGGTTGGAGAGATAATTACTGCCTAATTGTATTTTTTCCTCACTATTTTAACCAATGGTCTAGAAAAATAATTTTAGCAGTATGATTTTTATAATTACTTTTTTTGAGAGGTCTGTTCAGAATTACAATTATCATCTAACAGGTTTGAGGGCTAACTTTGATTTAGGCACTATTCCAAAGGTTTTGTATACATTATCTCATTTGGTTATCTCTAAAACCCTGTGAGGTAGATGCTGTTTGCCTCATTTTATAGAGGAGAAAACTAAGGTTAAGAATCTTGCCCATAGTTATTCCTGGTAACGGGACTGAACTAGTACAGTCTGTCTGCTCCCGAAGATTGAGGCCTTGTCTGCTTCTTTATGTTGCCTCCACAATTCTCAAAGGACCCACTTACTCAATTAATTTAGAAATTCTTTATTATTGAATAGTGCCAGATATTGGTTTAGGTGCTGGATATACAATAGAGACCAAAACAAAGTCTCTGTTTGCTTGGAGTATATACCCCAGAGGCTGGGCATAGAGAGTCTGTGGGGAGAAATATTTAAAAAATGGATGTGTCTAAATTCGCAAACAGTGGTAACTTAGTCTGAATTCACTGGGGCACACTCTGAGCCTGAGATTGCCTGCGGAAGGTTGATTGGAAAGTACCCTCAGGAAATAGGCCTGTAAGGAAGCGAGGACAGTGGGATCTGGCATAGGAGAAGCTGAACCGTAATGTGATTCCATCTGAGCCCTCACTGGATAGTACAGTTGGCTTGCGAGTGAGAGGAGTCTTCTTTAGGGTGGTTCAAGGTGAGGCAAAGTGGCCAGGACTCTGTACCCCCTGCTATCACTGTGCCCAAGGGCCGTGCCCAGGAAGAGGCACTTTTTGGAGTCTTGGCTGTTGTGTCTGGACAGTGCGTATTTCCTGTCAAAGTTCTCCTGTAGGGTTATTGGCTGATGCCAAAGAATTAACTGGCTCAGCCTCTGTTCTTCATTTTACAAGCCAGGATAATAAGACTTCTGCCAAAAGTAGTGCTATAAGGATTAGAATGATAAAATGGTGACCAGGGTGGCCTTATAGAAATATAATGAAGGTTAACTCAATTAGGGTCATCTATACTGTGGAATAATGTAGATCTTGTGTGAAAAATAAATGCTCTGGCACAACCTGTACTGATGTGGAGAATAAGACATATGAGAAAAACAACAAAGAATATGATACTATGTAACTTATGACAATATGTATCGCATGGTATCATT
>PVKE010018149.1:0-29901 GCA_004027555.1 Craseonycteris thonglongyai
TCAGAACAATTTTTGCACACACCTTTCTCATGCTAAGATTTTTAGTTTAGGTTTTTCTAACTATTTCTATATTGATGTTAACTTGGTCTGCTATGCTTCTTATAGCCAGCGGATAATTTTGATGCAAAATTTGACAAATTTTTGCAATGTTTTTTTTATCAGTTCTGCTGGTTACTGGTTTGCCCTCACCTCTCTCTATTAGTGACACTTTCTCTCCCTCAGAAAAACATTTAATTCATTGTACATTGCCATTTTCTTCATGGCATTGTCCTCATAAACTTGGACGAACGTGTTTCTGATTTCACTTCTACTCTTGCTAAGTTGAACAAGAAATGTAATGTTTGCTTGTGTTCTCATTCAAGCTCTGACGTTTTCACGATGGCACACAACAGCATGCAACAATAACAAACACCACTCAGCAAGGCACCGCCACACATTGACACAAACACAGCTGTGAGACACTGACATACCAAGTTATAAAAGCTTACTAAGTTGTTTGTACAGTGCGGGTGACACAAGGGTGTGGTGACAATTTCGGGAACTTCATTGTGAGACCTCATACATGCATGTTCCCAATGCCGGGCCTTTGCACTAATTTCCTCTGTGCAGTGTGTTCTCCTTTCACATGTCCACAAGGCTCATGACCTCACCACTTTCAAGTCTCCTAATATCATGGCTTTCAATTACAAATCCTGTTTAAAATTGCAATTTTATCTTACCATCCCCCATTCCATTTTCCTCCAGATATTGTTTAGTGCCACCCACTGTCTTCTAACACAACATTTCTATCTACAGCACTAGAATATGAAAACAAATAATTTTGCCTCTTTTGTTCATTGCTATATCCCTGCACCTCACCACAATGTCTGACACATAGTGGATAGCCAATTAATATTTTTGAATGATTGATTAAATTTACATTGTTAGTTTAAAATGCAACCACTACCTTTTTGTCTCTAGAAGCTTTAAAGAGCAAAAATCTAAATTCTCGTCAATGAACATGTGCCTATATGAAGGAAGAAATCCTCTCAATAGTATTCTAATTTCTCTCTCTCTCTCTCTCTCTCTCTCTCTCTCTATATATATATATATATATATATATATATATATATACATATTTAATGTGATTTATAGATGCAATCCTCCCAAAGTGTCTACTTTTAGACTTAGGTAATAATTAAAGCATTTTTGATATAAAATACTATAATATGAACTATGATTCTTAAGAGCATTTACATTTTTCAAAGAAAATCTATCTGCATAAGTAAATTTATTAGAACTTTCACTTAAAGGAATTTTGTCAATGGGCCTTGTTTGATTGCCAAATGTCCTTTGTGATGGAGAGGATCTAAAACAAAATTCTAAGGAGAAACTTGATTTTGTATGCAAGACATACCTTTGTAACTTTCCAGGGGACGTTGAGAATCTGATCAGGAATTTAGCCTAGCTAGGCTCCTTAGGTTTCTTCTAAGATAGGTTGCATTACATCTAGGTTGGTTTTCTTTAAAATCTATGAACACGTATTTTACTGATAACACCAAATAGACACCTTTTAGATTATTATGTTCTCTGATGTAATTCTCTACCAACAGAGATTTATCAAACTGGGCTAAGCAAAGGACCTCTTAATGAATAGACTAGCACAAACATAATCTTGAAATAAGCTGTATCAATAGGTAGCTCAGTGCCATCACAACATTGTATTGTCTGTCTTCTCCTCCCACCACCTTCCCATACATCTAAGTGTTAGGGCTGAGGGGTGAGATGGTGTCAGGAGGAAAAAACAGGACAAAGCAGCAGCCCCAGGCGCCTCCCTGAAGAGAAAAGCCTGCAAGGACTTTCTACCCCACCCAGAGGTGGGTGGGATTTGTAGCCAGATTATCCACTAAACACGCCCAACCTAGATGCTAGTACTTTCTGATCCCCCTCCTCCACTCCCTTTTCTGGTTCTTCTGATACCTGCATATAAAAAGCTCTCCCAACCCCCAGAAGGGGCCAACATCATCTTTTCCTCTTTCGGTGTCATCCTGGCTGTTTCTTGGCTGTTTCTAATAAGCTCTCTTGCTAAACTAGAACTCGGTGTGGTCCTTCTTCAGCAAAATTTACACTCAGTTTTATTGCAGGATGTTTAGAAAAAAACTATTCTGAAACCACTGTTTATTTGGAGGATGTTGAGAGGAAATTCTCTAAGAATAAGAGTAGTTGTATGTCTCATGAGTAAACAGTTCTCTTATATTGTATGGACACTGAGGATTATGTAACAGATCCAACTTTCTCATAACAACACTGACATAACTGCTAGAAAGTTATTTTGGTAAGTACAGCGATCCCTCGTTTTTCGTGGTTAATGGGGACCAGAACCTTCCGCGAAAGCTGAAAAACCGCGAAGTAGGATTTGCCCCTAGGAATTTTCATGTATGCGGGTACAAGAATGTTTTAAATATGTAAACAGTATTCATACTTTACTCATTTAAGACAAAAATGACAACAGTATACGTATTTACTGAAACGTGTCAGTGCTAATTAATAAGGTGAATTACAAAACCTTATACAGTAATAAACATTAATCAACATTGCTTTCTGAGAGAGGTGAAGAGTCTTGTGTTGGTGGCGGAGGAGAGGCTCTCACTTGACTCGTAGAAGCTTTAGGCTCACTGGGAGACTCTTCTGCTGGAGGCGCTGATGGTAGAGCCGGGGGCTTTACCTTGGAGAGAAACATGGTGATGGGTAGTTGTTGTCTTTGTTTTTTCTTTTCCTTCAAAATTCCCCTGTACAAGGACATAACCCCGTCAATGGGGTTCTGGGCGCCCCGGAGGAAGCTTTTGCAGGGGCACAGCTCTTAGGCGGCATTATAAGGGCTTAATTAATAAAAAAAGTTATTGCTTAAACAAAACAAGTTATAGCCAACACAACACTAAAACCCCGTCAACGCTCCTTTCTGCAATGTGGCTGCCGACATGGTTGTATTTTTTCATTTTTATTTTTTGATGAATATTTTGGGAAAACCTGCGAAGTACTGAAGCCGCAAACCATGGATCGTGAAGTGGCGAGGGAACACTGTACATTTATCAGAGTGTCAGATATGGCTAGAAAAACAGAAGCCATTCCAGGTATTCCAAATAGTAAGGGTTTTAACACAGAGAATTAGTGGCATACACAGGTACTGTCAGGTTTGGGACATAAAGCTGTAGTTGTCAGACCAAAATGGTAGGTGATGTACAGAAGCTCATCTAGAAACCTTGGTGAATCTCAGTTATCTCAGCAGCTAACTGTCTTAGCTGGCTCCCAAAGCAGATGATTCTCAAGACCTTGTCCTCTGCTCAAGTGCCTTCCCTCAGTTTCCTCCGGGGGTTTTAATGGTGTTTCTGTCTCTTCTCTGAGGGATGGTCAAGAGATTCATGGAATAGGGGTGTTATCAGAGGTGGGGGTACCAGTGCACACAGTTTGATTGTATGGCTTATTATTAGTGTATGTGCCAAATTTCAGCCCACTTGCATTCATTTTCTTTCAGATATTGTTGGAGAAGCATGTCAATTGTGAAGAAAATTCCAAACATGGATAAAATTGAATTTCACGCCATCAAGTTTCTCACGAAACAAGCAAAAACACCTCAAGTCATTTTGGAAGAGTTGTTAGCAGTTTACAGAAACTCTTGCCCTGGAAAATTCATGGTTGACATGTGGGGTAGCCCTTTTAAGCAAGGTAGAATTGATTGAAAATGACCTCCATCTGGTACACCCTGTTGAGGCTACTTTCTCAGACATTGTCAAATAATGTCAAAAACTTGCAGTGTAAGATGCCAGAGTGAATACAAAGCAGCTTGCAGAAATGGCGTATCACATACAATCATTCTGAATATTCTCCATCAGCATCTAAAGATGTCAAAAGTCAGTGCAAGATGGGTACTGAGAATGCTCACGCCACTTCAAAAACAAAAGCATGTTGAGTGTTCACAAGAGTTTTTGGATCTCTGCAGCGATAACAAAGATGAAGTTTTAAACCAGATTGCCACTGAAGAAGAAACTTGGTTTCATTATTATGAGCCTGAGTCAAAGCAGTAGTCCATACCATGGCATAAAAAGGGCATGTCAGCCCCCCTGAGAAGTTCAAGGTGAAAAAATAACTGTTATTGTTTTCTTTTGCGGGGGATGCAGAGGGTATCCTGCTGATTGATTACAAGGATAGGGTGTCACAATAACTGGAGAGTATGATTCCAGTCTGCTGAAACAGTTAAAAGAATTTGTGAAGGAGAAAACCAGAAAGTGGATCAAAAGGGTGCTGCTGAAACAGGAAAATGGTGTGTGGGTCATCTGAGGTTCTTTGTCTTGCACACTCAAAGATTGAGGACGCAGACTCCACAGGAATGGTTAAGCAGAAGTATATTGGAAAGGAGAAAAGCTCTTGAAATAAGAGGAAACTCCCGAAAGTGGAATGCCCACTGAAAAAAGGAAAGCTCTGGAAACAAGAGGGGACATCTGAAAATGAAATGCCATCTGAAAAAAGAAAGCTACTGTTTTTAGCTTGCAGAAGGGGGAAGGGGTTCAGGCCTTTGTCATATTTTTTTAGTATCTGGTGCCTTCCTCTCAAAGTTACATTTACATTCCTTAGAGATGGGGCAGAAGCTCAAGGCTTACATTTGCATTTCTTAGGTATGGGTGTCATGCTACTGAGGCCTTCCTGACTGAGTTTTGCTAGCCATATTACTGTCCTGTCTCACTGCTATTGCACAAAAACACACCCAGGCGCCAGAACAATGTTGCATTGGCTACTCTTTGTGACTGTGGCTTACAAATGTTAAACCACCCTCCCTACAGTCCAGACCTGGTTTCATCTGGTTATTATATGTTCCCAAATACAAAAAACAAAAACAAAAACCCAGCTTTGAAATTAAAGCTGCAATTTCAGGACAAAAACAAAACTATGTTTTTGAGAGTATAAATAAACTTATTGAAAGATCTGAAAAGTGCATTAGGGTTAAGGGTGAATATATTGAAAATAAATAATAATAAATAGTTGTTTTTATTTTACACTTCTTGCCTTTCATTCTGCAAATTTCTCCATCAACACTTATGCTTTCCAAATTTCATATAAGAAGAACACTACAGGATAACTGCAGTGATGAGGCCCAGTGGATAACAAGTACAGAATGCTTAAGCTCTAGGTTACTTACAAAGTCAGTGGTTTATGTAAACATACCTGGTAAGAAAACACTACTGGGAGCATCATCCAAGTTGGAGTTATGAACTCAGTGACCACACTGTCCACCCACCTCCTTTTAGAATTGAATAATTGATCCCAGTTCTGGGATATGTGCTCTGTAGGGGGACCTAACCTTAGAGAACCAGACAGTCAGCACATTTGAATGATCTAATTACATCTATGTTTTATTTGTTTTTGTATTTGTTTATTCAGGCTAGAGCTTGAGTAAACTGTTTTGTATACATTCCAGAGCTGTACCTTATCTTTAACATTTTAACCCTCTCCAACTTTAGCAACTATACTTTACTCTACAAATCTAACATTGAGAACAATATTTTTAGCAATATTATACAATAAAATACATTCCCCAATGTAAATTTTATTGCAGATCTCCAAAACTGCAATTTCTTTTAGGAATTTCTCACAAAACTACAGAAGAAAAAAAAAGTTTTAATGACCATCTTTCCAATTAAAAAATTAGACTAAATTTGTTGTTCATATATAGCTAAGACATTAATTCATACATTCTCGGGCCAATTTTTACGACCCTATTATTTTGCTTCTAAAAGTAATCTGTACTCTCTGATTTCATTGTATATCATTATATTTCATTGTAAGATACCTTGTATTCTTTCTGGGACAAAAGTAATAAATATACAAAAAATACAACCATCTTTTATTTAGTTGAAAATAAATGAAATTTTATTTTAAGCAATCTTTGCTTTTGAAGAGATTATTTCAGATTAAACTCTTGTGAAGGGAATAGAGAAAAAGTTTTTCTCAATTTTTGCTGAGATGAATTTTATTTTTAATCCCCACCTAACTACATGCGAAGTCCAGGCTGACTGCTATGCATATTTATCACTAGAATTTTTAATAGAATTTTTTTAAAAAGTAGAATGTTGGCTTTGCTCATGTGCTCAAGACTCTACATAGCACCTGATTTAAGAAGCTCTTTGGGAAGGGTAGGACTCTGCCCCAAAGAGTAGCTAAAACTGAGTGATATCCTGGGGAGCTGTCAGTACATTCCCTGAGGCAGCAGATAATAGAGCAAGGAGTCCAGAATCCTAGATTCAATGTTTTGTCAGCAAGAGTGCAATCTCTACTCATTCTTGTAAATGGCTCATTTGTAAATCATGTAATTATAACAAATGTCATCTGTAAAATAAAGATACCAGTATTTCTATACTCTCTGACTCAAAGAATTTTGGACAGGATAAAATATACAGTGGAAAGTGTATATAGTGTGCAGTTAGGAGAAACTAATTTGAATTATAACACTGTACTTATTGTGACATTGCTCACAAAGAAAATCATTTTACTGTTCTGATTATAAGGATTTTATATTCTTTTTTAGATTTATTTTTTGTTATTGTTTTTATTTATTTATTTATTTATTTTTATTTTTGACAGAGAGAGAGAGAGAGAGAGAGAGAGATACAGAGACAGAGAGAGAACTGAACCGGAGGAGCTCCCAGCTCAGCATATGGTTCCGCACGGGTCGGAGCCGGGATTCGATCCCCGGTCCCCAGCGCTGCAAAGTGAGCACTCAACCCACTGAGCCATCCCGGCTTCCCCAAGGATTTTATATTCTTAATGTTAATAAAAATTAGTATGTATGTATTTTCCAAGAGATGTATATGTGTTTATATGGGGATGGGTAGATGGATAGATGGATGGGTGGGTGGATGGATGGATGGAAGGAAGGAAGGAAGGAAGGAAGGAAGGAAGGAAGGAAGGAAGGAAGAAAAGATAGGGAATTGTACTGTATGCAGAGCTAGTTGTCTTTCCACATAGAAAATTGTCCTTTTTAGCCCTCTTGTAGCCGCTGAAATGTCACTTTAGGGTGGAGGCAGTGAAACACTTACAATTCTTTAGTCTCCTTTCCGTTTTGTGAAAGAGACGCGGTATAGGTTGTTAAGCCTGGAACACTGAGATATCCTGAGGAATCACTCAGGCCACTTAAGTTAGGGCAGATTACTAAAATTTTGAAATTATTACTACAGCATACTGTAGCCTACCTGGACTTATTGACAAATTAATGATGTATATAATATTCAAAAGTAATCAAATAACATAATTATTTTTATATTTCCTTCATTATATTTTAAATAAAATTCATACAAGGAAAATTGTGCTAATATATATTCTAACCATCAATGTAGAAGAATCTGTACTTTTTTACATTTTATCAGAACAGTATATGAGCAACTTTCTCCAGTTGTTTGCTAAAAATTTTGATTGCTGCTACAATTTGTATTTTATTAATTTGAAGCTTGAATGTCCAAAAAAAAAAAGCAAAAAAAAAAAAATTCTTTTTTACCCATTTGTATATTTTACTAATATTATGTCTTTATTTCTCTAATCTGTATATCTCCTTTAATCTTAATTTAATGAAATGTGTAACTATCTTTTCAGTAAGTTGCAAAATATTCTCATTAAGAAAATGAATCCAGGGATGGCAGAATAGTTCAGCAGTTGAGTGCTTGCCTCACAATTGTGAGGTCCAGAGTTTGATTCCTGGCCTCAACCCATGCAACCCCATATGCTGAACTGTGGCACAACTGATAACAACCAGGATGGTCCTGTAGCAAAGTTTTTACTTTCCATACAGGAGGCCCCTGGTTCAGTTCCCACCCCATGTGGCCCACATCCACCTGTAGGAAATGAAACTATGTTATAACTAATGATGTAAACTTATGGAGACTGCTCTGGATCCTCCCCCTTCTCTCTGTCTCTCTCTCTCTCCTCTCTCACCTTCACTCAAACAGTAAAATAAATCTTAAAAAAAAAGAAAATGAGTCCCTTGAATACTCAACATATGTGATATTTCAGGGTTGTTTTTTACATTTTGGTTTTGATTACCTATATTTTAAGAACCTGGTTATTTGTTTATTTTCACTGCCCCCCTTTTTTTTGTTTTATATTTATTGCATAGTTTCTCTGCTCTATGCTCTCAGTCCCCCAATTTTTATTTTTTCTAATATGTATTATCATTATTTCCAATAGTAATATGGTCAATATGAAGTACAATAGGATATAAAACATTTTTTACAAGTATTCTTTGTACCTTGACTACTATCCGTGTTTCTGATTGCTACACCTCAATAACAAAATGTAGAGTGAGGACATTCCAAGTGCAAAAACTGATAAGATATCACACTGCAGTGGAGTATTAGTTCCTAACACAGGAAAACCCTGTATATGGTCATATATTTTCTGTCCTCTGTGGTTCTTCTTATACTTTTTCATTTATTAATAAATATTTATTAAATAGTTATCATGTACCAAGGACTGGTAAACAGGCCTGGTACATATGACTGGGCTTAAAATTTTGATATTTTTAAGAGAAATTCAGCTTAAGAGAAGAGGTTACCCTGGTATTTGGCATATTGACCTCAGAAATAAGTACATGTATCCCAACTGCTTTTTGCATAAAAAATAATCATGGAAGTTGGAAAAACTTACAGTTAATATGTTTTTTATCTCCCTAGATATGTACATATACATACATACATACATATATTTATTTATACATATAAACATATATTTATACACACATAAATTATCTTTATATTTATTCAAGTTTAATTAATTAGGGGACAAATTCAAAGGCGAGTAAAATGATACTTTTATGAATGTATAACACCTTTAAAAATAGATATTAAAATATATGTGACTCCCACAATAAGGTACCACTTTATATCTAGTAAGATAGCTATAATAAAAAAGACAGACAATGAAAAAAATTAGACCCCTCATGGCAAAAGGTAAAATGGTGTAGCCACTCTGGAATACAATTTTCAGTTCCTAAAATATTAAACACAGCATTATCTTACAGTCCAGAAATTAATTACTTTGTAAATTAGTATTTACCCAATGAGATTACCTCTGGTAGTCTCAAGAGAAAATGGAGCCTAGGCTGTGAGAATCATGAAAGGATGTCTGAGATACCTTCTTAGCAGGAGACAGGGGATCATGACAGTCTTCCTTTGAGCACTCTGAATTCTCTCTGATATCTTGTATTTAAAGGAATCAAGGACCGGGCATGATTTCTTGGGACTCCCTCATGACCTTTTGGATATCTAGAAAGGAGAGTTCTTACCTTTTATCAATTTGTACCCAACTTGAGAAGGATCAATTTTATTCAGAGAGCATAGGGTACACTCTTCATACTTATTGTTTGTGATGCCTTACCCTTAATAGTAAAAAAATTTATTCTCAGGAAATTAAATTAAATAATTCTTAGATTGATTAGTTATTAGGTTTGCCGATAAAAAACAAAATAAACATTAAACAAAACTGGAAAAAGTATAAAGACAAATGTATCCATCTATAGTTCTCTCATATTTGATAGACTGGGCAGAAAAAAAACCACGATTTCAACAGTACAATTAATGAGAGTGATATAATAAACAATAATAAAACCCTTTGCCCAATAAATAGAGAACATAGGAATACTTCTGCAAATTAACTCTATATTAAGGCATAAAACAAGTTTTAACAAATTTTAAGGGTTTGGTATAATACAGCAACCAGATTGAAATTAGGTTAGAAATTAATAACAAAAATAATAACAAATATGAAAATATACATTTATAAATTAAGAAAAAATTTCTAGAACTATAGAAGCAAATTTTTTTAATACAGGGGAAGCCAGGATGGCTCAGTGGGTTAAGTGCTCAATTTGCAGCCCTGAAGACTGAGGATCAAATCCTGGTCCTGGCCCACGTGGACCCATATGCTGAACTGAGGTGCGCTTCCTGTGCTGGAGGCCCTCAGTTTGGTTCTCACCTCCCCCCCCAGTTTGGACGCTGGTTTGAGGGGGGTGTGCCTCACATGCAGAAAGCTCCCAGTTCAGTTCCAGCCTTGCACAGTCCCTGCCCACACATGTGGAACAAAACCATGTGGAAGATTGATGACACATAACTATGGAGACTGCTCTGGGCCCTCCCCCTTCTCTCTGTCTCTCGCTGTCTCTGTCAAAAACAATAAAATAAATCTTAAAAAAATTGTAATGCAAACTAGAGAATGGTTGTAGCAATGTTGAAGAAGCACTATATAGAAAAGTATATCATAGGCTTATTGTGGAGAAGAAGAAATGCTGAAAGTCAAGGAACTTAAAGTTTAGTTTAAGAAGTTAGAAAAAGAAATCACAAAATAAATCCAAAGAACTTTAACAAATGGCACTAACAAATAAACATATGAAGTAATGAAATAGAAACCAAAGATACAAGGAAGATCAACAGACAAAAAATAGGTTCTTTGACACTAATAAAGTGGACAATACTGAGAGTGCCAAAAATTGCATACACATTTTAAGAGATGTTATCTATGTATTACTTTTTAAAATTGAATTAAATTACAGTATGACATTTGGTCAAAAGATGGCATTAATCAAATGAATGCTAGAGTCACCATGCAAACATCAGGATAGTCAAACAAAATGGCAAAAGGATGGTTGCTGTTCGAGGAGGGCAATACCATTTTGAAGTGGTATTGAAAATTTTTGAACTTTGTGGAAATACAATGACAGTGGTGGCATGAGTGTGCAACAGAACCTTCGATATGTCTAACAATTGCACACATTCATGATTAAGTTTGAGATGCATGGTAAATTAAAATGGCTTGCACAGCAGTACAAGTGAACACTTGGTCAATGTTGCTCAAGCAGTAGTTCACCATAATCAGAAGTGTCTGGACCCTGATGGTAACCACTTTGAGCACCTCTTTTAATTGGATAAGTCAAATGTGACTTGTATTTATTTTTTGGTATTGGTATGTATTGAATCTTAATTTTTAATACAATTTTGTTCTTTCTTAAAACATGTATACATTTTTGCACCCTCTCTATATTGATCAAAATGAGTAAATAAATAAATAATGAAATTAATAACAAAGTGGGACATAATTACAAATGCAGCAGAGCTTTTAGAAACAATACCAGAGAATATACCAATTTATTTAATGGACTAAACCAATTTGGTTATATACAGAAATGAATTTCATTTTTTCTTACACTTTCCTTGCAAAGATATAGTGAAAAATATTATTCTTACATAGAAAAAAAGTCTCTAGTAAGTTCCACATTATTTCTGGTCTTTTAGAAAGTAAAAAAAAAAAAAAAAAAATAGCAGGGGTGGGTGGATGCCAGGATAGCTCAACAGGTTGAGTGCTTGTCTTGCAGCCATGAGGTGTGGGAATTGAGGATTGAGTCCTGGGCCCAGCCTGAGCAGACCTATATGCTGAACTGGGTGTGCTTCCCATGTGTGGGAAGACCCCCGTTCGGTTCTCACTCTGTGTGGCCCCGACATCCACCTGTGGAATGAAACTATGTCAAAACTAATGATGTACAGCTGTGATGACAGCTCTGGGCCCTCCCTCTTCTCTCTGTCTCTTTTTGTCAAACAATAAAATAAACCTTAAAAAAAGTCCTTTACTTTTTAATAATAAGAGAGACTAGTTCAGGTTAATATCAATGCTCTGAACTTCTTAAAAAATTCCCTTCCTTGTGTAATTAGGGACTGGCTCAGTCTTCAGTGAGGGTGGAAGTGGGTTGAATGGATGGTTATCTTTTCTTTTCTCTGCTCTACCTTTCCCTCCAGTTGCCTAATTGTGGAGTTTAGCTTCTTCTGCAAAGATATTAAGGGTAAAACAGACTAAGGTAAAATAACAAATGCTTTGTTGCTGAAACAGTTTCCCTCTGGGAATGGCAGATACACACATATTTGGGCATGTTCCTCAATCATCCCCACTGGGGAACTCCTGGTAGAAGGTACTCTTGCAGTTTGCTCAGTTATAACTCCCCTTCAACCCTTGAGTTTCTAGTTAGGTCACATTGTTCCCAAGATGATCCTCTTGAATTGAGTCCCTTTTAAGATGATACTTAGCTGATTTCTTTCCATGGATACTCACATTTTTGCCCTGCTCTTGGAGGAGGACACTTTTGGTTTGAATGCAGACTTCTCTCTCATTGTTATATCAACTCCAAACCATCCCTTATGGTTAGTTTATCCCTATGATAATTAAGCACTGATTCCTTCATAGTCTCAACTTTAGGAGGCGCATAGGAACTTCTATTCATGGTTCTCTTTAAGTCCTCTTTACTCAACTTATTAAGGCAAGGGGAAGGAAATGGCTCTGTCTCACAAAGTGAGAAGAGGACATGAAGAGCAAATTGACATGGTTCCTCTAACCATTATTAGCTGTTACTCTTTATACCATATTAGTGGGTGATAACAAAATGCTGCCAATCTCGTAAGTGGTAACTTGCTGTAAGGAGAGAAGTACTTGATAAATATTGTTTTGGGGATTCAGCTAAGACTGAGACACAAGGAGTCTTATTCTAACAACATCTTATATCACAATTAAATAAAAACTTAGAAAAATTAATTTAAAAAATATATAGGGGAAGCCAGGATGGCTAAGTGGGTTGAATGCTCACATTGCAGCCCTGGGGTCTTAGGATCAAGTCCCAAACTTGGCCTCTGCCCATGTGGACCCATGTGTTAAACTGGTGTTCCCACTCCAGTTTGGTTCCTGCCGGGGCGAGCTTCCCATGTGGGAGGATTCCTGGTATGGCTCCCTCCCAGGGCATGTCTCTCATGTGGGAGGCCCCCAGCTTGTGGAGGAGTGCCTTCCATGCAGGAGACCCCTGGCCCAGTTTCCTCCCTGCACAAACCCTCACCCACCTGTGGAATGAAACCATGTTGAAAACTAATGATTTACAACTATGGAGACTTCTCTGGGCCCTCCCCCTTTCTTCTGTCTCTCTCTGTCTCTGTCTTTCTGTCAAAAACAATAAAATAAATCTTTAAAAATATATATATAACTTACTGAAGAAAATAAAAAAAAAAAGTAGAAAACTGAATAGACCTAATTATCAAAGAAATTACATGACTATTTGCAAATTTAACCTATTCCTTCAAAGGCAAAACAAACAGACAAAAACAAAGTGGAAAATACCTATATTCCACTGGGTGGTTTCAAAATTTTAATTGAGATTCTAATAATTGAAGTAAGAACAAAAAAAAAAGTAGAAAGAAAGAAAGAAAGAAAAAGAAGAAAGTCTTTGAGAATACAAAAGTTAGAAACAGTTCATATTTGAAAAAATTTTATTATCACTTTTATGTAGAAAACTTTAGAAAAAGTACAGAAAAGCTATGAGCATTTATAAGTCTAGCAATACACAGAAATCAGCCACATTACTGTATATGAGCATAAATAGTTAAAATATAATTTTAAAAGAGAGGTTTAATATGGCTAAAAATAAATCTATCAAAATATAGAGAACTTTATTAAGAATCTTGCAGAATTCTGTTGAAACATATTAAAGAGGACCTAAGTAACTGGAAACATACGTTAGATTCATGGATCAGAAGAGGTTCTCTCAACTCTTTTGTAAAATATAAGGACAATTATTAATGAGTTCACATGGAAGCTTATGATATAGAATGCTATATTTACCTTAAAATTACCCAATGTGGCTATACTCTTGCATGCTACCAAGAGTAGACATACTCCTATTTCAAGACTTCTACCTGAAAATAATTCTTATGTAAGTAGAAAGTAAACATTATACCAGAACTGTGGTAGAGGAATTTTTTGGTAATGAAAAATCAGTGGAAACAACTAAACATTGATTAATAGTAAAATAAATAATTTATATGTATACAGGGAAATACTATTCATCAGTGAAGATGAACTAAATAAAGTTACATGTTTCAATGTGTGAATAAATCTCAGAAACATAAGGATGGTCAAACCTCAATTTGCAGAAATATAGATATATAAAATATATGTATATGTATGTGTGTATATATACATGTACACATACAGGTACACATACATGTACATACACACATATATGTATGTTGTGTAATTATTCAGATAAAATTAATAACAGATGGTCAGGTAGGTAAGAACAGTGCTTGCCTCCTTTCATGATAATGCCAAAATTGCAACTAAACTACAGAACAACCATCACTAAGAATTGCCTGAAGTCTAACTGAACAAAAGTCCTACAACTAAGAACATACAGAAGAAGCCACCTCAAGACATGTAGAAAGGGCAGAAATGTGGAATGGGCTGGTCTCATACCCAAATGTGGCAGCTAAAAATTGGGAGGGATTTATCTTGGGTGCAGATGTTCCCTCTGATGACTAAGGGGTTCCAGACCAACACCAGGTGATCAGGATTTCAAAGCCATGGGAAAAGTCCCTATAACTTTTGGCTGTGAAAACCAGAGGAGATTGTGGCTGAGTGAAATGGAGGGCTCCTGG
This sequence comes from Craseonycteris thonglongyai, assembly GCA_004027555.1. Taxonomy (NCBI): domain Eukaryota; kingdom Metazoa; phylum Chordata; class Mammalia; order Chiroptera; family Craseonycteridae; genus Craseonycteris; species Craseonycteris thonglongyai. The sequence goes on from PVKE010018149.1 coordinate 14,481, forward strand.
AGTCCCAACCATTCCTCTTAAAGGACCCATGCATAAATTCACTCTGACAGGCTCATTTATTCTGAGCTTCAGTGTTGGGGCAGCTACTCAAAAGGTTCTAGCGTCATATGGGCAGAAACTGAGTTGTCTGACTTTAGGGCAAGGACCGAAGGAGCACCTTTCTCCTAGACCTAGACAGAAGTACTGGCAGAAATATTGTTCCTTTGTTGAGCCCTCTTTCTTCCCAGAATGCAGACCTAGACTAGCATCATGTCTGAGTCTTCATTAACCTGCCTAACACCATTTGTTCACCCCACCCTAGTGATTCCCTGAGATTTTATCCCACTCAACTTGTGGACCCTCCCAAATTACTTTCAGAGGTTTTCCCATAAAATCAGCCTTTTTGAGCTCATACTGTGGAGTTTCCTAAAATCTCTCAAAGGTTCACAAACCTCAAACAAACAGCATCTGGCCTTGGTGTGTCCCCTACTTCTTGCCGAGCAACCCCAAGCCTGGCACTGGCAGTAGCCAGCCTCAGTTGGCAGCTGAGCCTCTCCCAGGCATCTGCAAGCCCAGTGCAGTTGATGGCCTTCTGTGGATTGCTTTGTGGCTCATTCCAGGTTATCTCAGGCAGGCCACGGATGGCAACTGAACTTAGCCTATGGTTAGGCCCCTCTTAGAAGGCTTTGGGGCTGGCATGCCTGGTGGGCAGCTATGGACCAAGCCAGAGCACCATCTCACTGACTCCATAGATAACAAATCCAAAAATTAGACGGTTAAGGCATCACACCTTGCTAATGCAAATTGTTTCATGGGGTCAGCCCCTGCACACTAGCTCTTCTACTGTAGTCACAGATAGTCCTCACAATTAGTTAACTTGAGGATCAATTAGTCCAACTAACTTGCAAACAGCAACCAGTGCTTAACTACAACAGGAGGGCACACATAGCCCACATAAGGGACACTCATGGAGCATCTAGCTCAGGTGACCAGGAAGACTGCACAACTGGGCCTCATCAGACACCTATTACATAAGGCCATTATACTAAGACCTGGAGATGTAGCAACCCTACCTTATACATAGAAACAAACACAAGGAGGCATCCAAAATGAGGAGTTCAAGAAACATATCTCAAATAAAAGAATAGAACAGAGCTACAGAAAAAGAACTAAACTCAATGGGGACAAGAAATCTATTAGACACAGAGTTCCAAACACTGGTTCCAAGAATGCTCAATGATCTTACAGAGAACTTCAACAAAGAGATAGGAAATACAAAAATAGAAATAGAAAACATAAAAAAAAATACAATAACTTAAACGAAGGATACATTAGAAGCAATATAGAGTAGATTATGTGACACAGAGGATCAAATCAGTGATTTAGAAGATAAGATAGCAGAAAACACTCAGGGAAGCCAGGATGGCTCAGTGGGTTAAGCGCTCATTTTGCAGCGCCAGGGACCGGGGATTGAATCCTGGCCCCGGCCCGTGTGGAACCATATGCTGAACTGGGAGCTCCCCCAGTTCAGTTCTCTCTCTGTATCTCTAGCTCTATCTCTCTCTCTCTCTGTCAAAATAAATAAATAAAAAAAATATATTTAAAAAAAAAGAAAAAGAAAACACTCAATCAAAACAGCAAAAAGAAAGAAGAATCCAAAATTATGAGGGTTAGTTTAAGGGGACTCTGGCACAATATCAAGCATTACAACATCGCATCATAGGAACACTACAAAGAGATGAAAGAACAAGGAATTGAACCTTTTTTGAAGAAATAACAACAGAAACTTATCTAACCTGGTGAATGAAATCAACATACAAGCCCAGGGATCATAGAGAGTCCCCAACAAGATGAACCCAAACAGGCCTATAGCAAGACACATCATAAATAAAATGCTAAAGGTTAAAGACAAAGAAAGAATCTTAAAAGCTGCAAGAGAAAAGCCATTAGTTACTTACAAGAGAGATCTCATAAGACTGTCAGCTGATTTCTCAACAGAAACTTCACAGGTCAGGAGGAATTGGCACAAAATATTCAAAGCAATGAAAAGCAAGAACCTACAATCGAGATTATTCTACTCAGCAAAGCTACCATTTAGAATCAAAGGACTGGAGAAGCCAGGATGGCTCAGTGGGTTAAGTGCTCACTTTGCAGCCCCGGGGACTGAGAGGACCCATATGCTGAACTGGGGAGTGCCCCCAGTTTGGTTGTCACTGGGGTGAGACCCTGGCCCCATTCCTGCCTGGTGCAGCCCCGTTTCCATCTGTGGAGTGAAACTATGTGGAAAAACCAATGATGTGCAACTATGGAGACTGTTCTGGGTCCTCCCCCTTCTCTCTGTCTCTGTCTCTGTCTCTGTATCTCTCTCTCTCTCTGTCAAAAACAATATAAATCTGTCATTGCTCAGTGGATTGAGTGCTTGTTTTGCAGCTCTGGTTCCAGTCCTTGTGGACTGATAAGCTGAACTGGGGTGTGCCCCAGTTTGGTTCTCTCAGGGGCAAGCTTCCCATGTGGGAGACGCTGGGTTTGTGGGGGTGTGCCTTTCACATGGGATGCCCTGGCTGGTTCCTGCCCTGCATAGCCCTGAGCCCCCAGCCCAGTTCCTGCTGGCATAGCCCCAAGCTCACCTGTGGAATAAAATTATGTAGAAAACTGATGATGTGCAACTATGGGGACTGCTTCTGAGCCCTCTCCCTTTTCTCTATCTCTCTCTCTGTCAAAAATAATAAAAATAAATCTTTAAATAAATAAATAAATAGAAATGGATTAAATGCTCCAACCCAAGACACAAGTTGGCTAAATGAATAAGGAAACAAACTCTTATATACAAGTATGCTGGCTACAAGACACTGTAGCTCTTCAGATCTAAAGACATGGAACTGAAAGTAAAAAGATGGAAAAAGATATTTCATGGCAATGGGGTTGGGGTGAGGGTGGGAGCTGGAGTAGCAATACCTATCTGTACAGACTTTAAAGCAAAGGCTATAACAAGAGACACAGAAGAAACCAGTAAGTGAGCTTCTGGATATTTACCGTATCTGACAAACCCAAAGCAGTACTTCAGAGGGACTTGTGCATCGATATGTTCACTGCAATACTATTTATAATGGCAAGATATGGAGGCAATATGGTTTTTCATCATTATTAATATTAATCCCTTCCCCTTTTCACTCACCCCTCTAATCCCCCTTCCAACTGGCAATTGTCAATTTGTTTTTCTGTATCTATGAGTCTAGTTTTATTTTTATTCAAAATCTTGTTCTTTAGGTTCCACATATAAGTGAAATAATATGGTCTTTGTATGTAATTTTATCTTTATACTTCCCCTTCAAAATCAAGAACAAATAAAAATCTCTCTGTACTCTATATAGGGTAGCAAAAGATTTTACCTCCACTTTAAGAAAAAACTATTTTCTATTTTATGACATGAATAAACATAAACAATATTTATTTTTCTATTTAAAGATTCATCAAAAAGTTCTTTCTTAAATAACAATAGAGGGAAGCTGGGATGGTTCAGTGGGTTGAAAATCAAGCCCTGGGGTCTGAAAATCAAGTCCCAGTCCTGGACCAATTCCCACCTAGTGCAGCCCCTGCCCATCTGTATGGAAGGAAACCATGTCGAAAACTGATGATATACAATGAAGGAGACTGCTCTGGGTCCTCCCTCTTCTCTCTGTCTCTCTCTTTCTCTGTCTCTCTTTCTCAAAAACAGTAATAAAACAAATCTTAAAAAAAAAATAAAATAAAAGCAGTGAGGAGTTGAAAAGATTTAAAAAAGTAACAATAGAAACATTTCTTATTCTGTCGTCTTAATATTAGACCATTTATATTCTTTAGTTGGTCTCTAACTCTACCGTGGTTAACTGAAGCATATGACATAAAGAATCAAAAGATGGATTCAGAAGATTCACAGTCAGCTAAGATATTACAAATAAAATAGAAGAGAGCATTGACAAAACACAGATAGGCATCTTAGAAGTAGATGAAGAAAATTTTTTCTAGTTCTGAGTCACCTATTTAAAAGTTACCCCTGGGGGGAACCTCAATGGCTCAGCAGGTTAAGTGCTCTCTTTGCAGTCAGGGGAAAGAGGATTGAATCCTGGCCTTGGCCCGTGCAAACCCATATGCTGAAGTGGGGTGTGCTTCGCATGTGGGAGGCCCCCAGCCCAGTTTCCACCCTGCGTGCCCCCCACCCACCTCTGTGAAATGAAACCACGTGGAAAACTGATGATGTACAACTATGGAGACTGCTCTGGGCTCTCCCACTTCTCGCTGTCTCTCTCTGTCTCTCTCTGTCTCTGTCTCTGTCAAAAACAATAAAAAAAGTAACCTCTGGAGCAAAACCTGAATTCATGCTCTAGTCATAATTAGTATTTTCTGAATGTTTCTTCCTTTCCATCTTGAACTTTAATGTCATACTAAAGAATAATGAAAAAATTATTTGATGAAACCAAAGATTGTCTTTAATTCTAGTGTGTATTAGTTGGGTTTATTAAGAATCAGCATTTTGAATTTCTAATTCTCTTTCTAATTTATGAAATGTCACTTATTTTCTAATATATCATGTAATTAAATTTGCATGGGAGTAAATTTTATTTGTCTCTGTTTCTTAAACACTGAAAATTTGTCTGCACAACACATTCTATTTCTATATTTGTGTGTAGAAAATAAAATATTCATTAATTTTAAGCATGGCAACTGCAGTACACATGCTGCAATTGTAATGACCATTGCTTAGCAGCAGCGTGTCTTTGAGTGACAATGGGAATTAGGTGAATAATTATTACTTGTGCTTCTATTTGCGATATTTTCTCATTGTAGTTCTGATCCGTAGGTAGAATTCGATGGTTTAGGTAAGACATTTGAGCCAAATGCTGATTCTAGTCCATAAACCATCAATGTAATCAAGTTAAGGCCAACAGCAATTTATAATTAATTACATAATAATTGGATCAGTTCTTCAATGTCAATACATTAGAACCTACATGCAAAGCACTCAGGAAAACTGTTTACCAGACCTAAATTTCTCTAGAGAAATCAAACATTGCACAATTAACAGAAAAAAGATGAAATGTTTATTCTCTGGCTTAATTAGAAATGTACCATGTCTAAAGTACCCACTGCTGGCTTCTTTTATTGTCTAATTCTGCTGTTATTTGAGATTCATCTTTCAGCCGAATAGATTTTGCAGTGTATCTTCTTCACCTGCGTCAGCATCCTTTCTCTTGGATAATTAACAAAGGGTAAGGGGCACAGTCTTCAATCAACATTCTGATGTTCTTCATTCTAGAAGTTACAGCAATAAAGCAAATTCACTGTTGCAAAATTGTGGGTTTATTTTCATTTTCCCTCTAAAATCTGATGTTCATTATGCTTTCCAATACCTCTTTTCTATTAATGTAACTGATACTTGAATATTTTTTTATCAAAGAATCTAAGATTAGAAATGCTGTTTTAATGACTTATTGAACACAATTGGATTATATTCAAGTGGCCTTTGGAATGCTATATATGGGTTAATATAGATTAATTTTTTATGGCATACTTTCACCCAAGTACTAGTGTTGGGATTCTTCCTTTCACATTACTCCTGTTCCTTTGGGAATCCAAGAACACACTCCTATTGAGAAGAACAGGCCAGTGAGTATCCTAACACCTGTCTCTCAAAGCCTCTTGAACCATTTTTGTCATCTTGCTAGTTCTGTCATTAATAACTTAGTCTCTGACACAAATTTACTGTATGTAAGAATTAGATATTTTAAAATTATATTTTAAAATAAATATAAATATATTTAAATTATATTTTAAAATAACTTTAATCTTGGAGGAAAGCTTCAGGAACTCTAGATTTCCCATTTACATCTTCATCTATTATAGATTCCTCGGGTGATAACATTATATATAATCATAGTACAATAGTCAAAACTAAGAAATTATTAGTGCACAAATGCTATTAATTACAGAGCATAATCATATTTCATCAGTTTTTACATGCAGTCTTTTGTGTGTGTATAGGTCTATAAAATTTCATCATACATATTTATTTCCCTATGACCATGATTAGAATAAAAAATGTTCTATCAGCCCAAAGGAACTTCCTTTTAACATCACTGATTTGTCTCAATCACCACGACTTTGTGCTTCTGAGAATTTTATGCAGATGGAGAGTATGCCATTTGTATTCTTTTGAGATTGGCTCTTTTTTTCACTCAGCATAATTCCTTTGAAATTTACCGAAGGCATAGCAGGTATCAATAGTATGTTTCTTTTTATTGTTGAGTAGTATCCTGATCAAATAACCTGCCATGGTTTGTTTATTCATTTATTCACTGAAGTATATTTGGATTGTTTCCAGTTTTTGATCATTACTATAAATAAGGCTGTTATATTTGTGTATTAACGTACAAGTATTTGCATTAATGTAAGTTCTTATTTCTCTAGGTTAAATACTCAGGAGTGGGACTTCTGGGTCATTTTATAAGTGTGTGTTTAATTTTATAAAAGACTGCCCAAAAGGTTTCCCAGGTGTGTGTGTCATTTTACATCTCACAAGGGGTGTGGGAGAGGTTCAGATTGGTCCTCATCCTCACCGGTATTTGTGACAGTCAGCATTTCACATCCTAGCAATTCTGATATCTATAAAGTGATATTCAAGTGAGATTTAAGTTGCATCTAATTAATAGTTAATGATATTGGACATCTTTTCATGTACTTATCCCATTTGTATATTTGTTTGGAGAAGTGTCTGATTAAATGCTTGCCTGTTTTTAAATTAAATTGCTTTTGTTCTTATTCCTATGTTTTGAGAATCTTTCGTATATTCTGGATATATGGGCTGTTGAGCTCATCCAAAGAGTTTTTACAATTTCAGTTATTTTTCACATGTAAAATCATTATTTTGCTCTTCTTTTTATCTTCTATTTCTTTGCTGAGTCTATTTTTCTATTGGTTTCCAGTGTATTTATGATTATTAGAGCTTACAAGATGCATTTTTATAATGTCTGCTTTAAAGTTCTTGGCAGGTAATTTTATCCTTATTTTCTTGGCATTGTTTTCTCTTGTCTTTTCTCATTTGACTTGAGATTTTCATATTTCTTGGTTATTTTGGAGTGTATCTTGAACATTTTGAATATTATACTCTGTGCCTCTGGTTGCTATTTAAATCTTTCCTTTGAGCTGGCAGTATTTACAGAATGCACAGCCATATCTCCCTTTTATGGACTGTAGTTCAAATAGTAATTTAGATTGCAAAGTAGTGCTATTTTGGTCTGCCTTGCTTATCAGACCAAAAAGACCAATTTGAAACCCAGGTGGAATTCCATATCACAGTTCTGTTTTCAAAGCTTTTGCTATTTTGATTTTGTTGGGCTATTAGAGGATGAGCCTAAGCTTCATACACAAATTGAAAGGATTCCTTTCTCTATGTCCCTTCTTTCTGTAATCCTCCCTTATGCTTTAGCTGCTGGAACAAGAAAGGACTCCAAGTCTCTGCTGTCATTTGCTTAGTGCAGGTCAGAGGTAGTCAACAGGGACCCTTCTTGTAGTCCCTATGTTCCATTATCTACAGACGTTCCCTTTTGTTTGTGAACAGTTTACTTTATATGTCAAAATATTGAATATCAATGGTTTCTTTCTAACAGTCCTCTTTCACTGCTAAGCCACGTGGATGCTTCTGACCGCTTGAAGGTAGGAATAGAGAGTACACAGGTTAATATTTTATAATTTTGTTATATTTTTATAGGCCCTGCTTAATGTAGATTGTCAGTTAGGTATAGGATGTATGTTTTTATTAGTACACAGAGCATTGGCTGTCTTTTTACATTATTTTTGACATATTCTCTTGGATGTTTGCTGTAATAGGAACTTGCTGCTTGTCACTCTAATGCTTTCTCTGGAACTGTTGTGAAGTGTACGGTCATAAAGTTTTAGTATGCTTACACAGTAAGAATGACACAGTTGAGGATTGCATTTGGATGTATTATTTGAACACAAAAATGTCACAGATGTGATTCATAAAAGTATTAACAGAAGCAACAAGGGTTTAAAAGTTAAGCAGTTCTGTTTTCAAATCCTAACTCTGCATTATAAATTTGAAGAAGGCTGGTACTTCCTGATAGCCTGTTTCCTCATTTAGAATGGAAGATGACAACAACAAAACAAAGGGTGAGGCCTAGTTAACATTTTATACAGAGACTATCAGGACACATCCTGGTGCAATGATTGTCAATTCACTTCTCTAATAGGCACAAAAAGCAGGAAATAACTATAATATTCGCTAGTAATATAAAATAAAAACTAAGTTAATCCAAACCAGAGAATTATTTCAGGTCAAAAGACTCTTTAATGTAAATCCTAACTGTACAAAGAGCAAATCTGAGGTTTGGGAGAGTTAAGTTGCTTGTGAGGGTATTTCATAGACCCAGGAGCAAATTTGAGACCAGAACTCTGATCTCCTCATCCGTAGGCCTTAACACCATGGCGCAGATATCCCATATATATACACTCTAGAATGGAATGCATTATGATACCTATGCATTGATCTGTGTACAACAGGCCCCAACATACTATAAAGTGTGCACGTGGCATATAAGCTACACCTGTACTGCATCATAAACTAATATTCTTAATTGTGATGCTAATTGCAACAAACATTAAACATTTAACTAAAAACTCCTCTTGCTTTAGAATAGTGGTCCCCAACCTTTTTTGGCACCAGGGACCAGTTTCATGGAAGACAATTTTTTCATGGACCTGGGGGGATGAAGGAAGGCAATGGTTATGGGATTATTCAAAAACATTACATTTATTGTGCACTTTATTTATATTATTATTATCATTATTATTACATTGTAATATATAATGAAATAATTATAAAACTCACTTGTTACTCTAAAACCTGCTACCAGATGCAGCTTAATTGTCACTTGCCACTCACGGGTAAGGTTTTGGTATGAGTCTACAAGCAATTGATTCATTATAGTCTTTGTGTCATCAAGCCTCTCTGCCAATGTTAATCTGTACTTGTAGCTGCTCCCCAGCACTAGCATCACCACCTCAGCTCCACCTCAGATCATCAGGGATCAGATTCTCATAAGAAGCATGCAACCTAGATCCTTCACATGCACAATTTGCAATAAGAGTCTCACTCTTATGAGAATCTAATGCTGCCACTGCTTTGACAGGAGGCAGGACTCAGTGGGTAATGTGAGCGATGCAAAGTGGATTGGTCCATGGCCTGGTGTTGGAGGACCCCTGCTCTAGAACATTGGAGCTCTTGGGGGATGATAAATAATTCCAGTTGTTTAAAAAGCTATCTTGATAAGTTTAAATAGATACTTTTTTATATTTGTAGACAACTGTTCTTATAGCAAAGAATCCAAAAATTACGTCATTAAATATATACTCATATTTAAAACATATTCCAAGCAATGAAGTGTTTGAAGGCATTCTTAGGACTTTGGGAGGACTTGGAAAGAGACATTGGACTTTCTTGCAGTTTTATTGAAGGGCTTTTTCAACTATTACCAGATCATACCTTATGTGGTGCCTTACACAAACAAAAACAACAGCAAAAAGCAAACGAGGTCTCTTTATTTCACTCTTCTAGAGAAAGAAGGAAGGGGTTCCACCTACTATCTTTTTACTATTCTTCCTATTTATTCTCCCACCCACGTCGTGAGAATAGACACTATCAATTAGTAGATATCTTATTATCAGAATATGTGTAACTTTGACTTGTGCTGTGAAGGTACCTTCTCCTTAAATATGACTCAGTTTTGGTGGCTAGCTTGTGCCCTGAAATTGAAGGATGCTGGTGCTGAAGGTTCGTGGGTAATTGATGGCAAAATGACCAAAGGTAGCAGTCAGTCCCTGTTCATTTCCCATTCCCTGACTTGACAACACCCTCTAGCCCTCATCCAAGTCGTTTTCTGTTAATCAGATCAGATCCAGTGTTTTCCCAGTTCCTATTTTCCAAGGCTGGCACTTCACTTATGAGAAACTTGTCTTCCATTGGACTGTTTTTCCTAAGACACAGAAAGGAGAAAGAATAATTTAATTTCATTATACTGTCAACATTATCTTTATTAAATCTATTTTTTTGCCTAGATTATGTCGACCAGCACAATTTTCACTTTGATTCATGATCCATATTTGAGTTAAAGCATCCTATTGGGATTTTGATCTTAGTTGGACTCTCATGTCTATTTTTCAAAGGGGAGAATAATCAAAAATAAAAATTCTCAGAAAAATATTTTTTTTCTTTTTTAATATTAGATAATCAGCAATAAAGCTTTAGCTATTAATCCAAATAAGAAACACGTTGTGTTTGTTTTTATGTTCCTTTTTTTTTTATTACTCCTCATATCAATTGCTCGAAAAAATGTTGGTCATTCCAGTCTTTGCCCCAAACTGCTCTGGTGTGACACATGCCACGTGGCAGCCATTATCAGAGTGCTGTTTGTCAAAAGTTTCAATTTGAATCTTTTCTGTTTTCAGCTTCACATTGAAGAATACTTGGATGTGTCTGCATCCTCCTAGGTTGTCCATTTAGAGGCCATGTGTATATGAAAAGCAAGAAACCTTATATCCTACAAGGACAAGTAAAGTACACTAGTTACAATGAGAGAGAAAATTTGAATACAGCTTGGTGACTATCACTCAAGTTGCTCTCCATCCAGCCCTCACAAATTTACATCTTGATTTTTGGGTAAAAGTTCTATTAACAAAAGAGCAGATGGAAACTAAAAATGTCTCTGTCCTAAAGCCTTCACAACATGTTGAGAGCATGGGGCATCAGAAATGTTGCTGACAGCAGTTCTGAAGGCAGGAATGATGGTGCTGTCACGTGAGCAAGGATGCCAGATGATGTCAGAAATCCAAAATGCAGCCAGCAGGACCTTTACATCTAGCAGTGGCTGCTGCTGTGTAGAAATTGGCCAACAGTGGCCTCAGTGTAGGCACCTTCAGTGGCTAGCTGCAGTACGCATGGTAGCCATACCAGTGAGCAGCACCAGCATGATGCATTCTGGAGGCAAGAGCTTAGGGGACAGGCAGCCTTGGTACGTGCCCCTGGGGGACAGGCAGCAAAACAGCAAAATATTCTGTGCACTTTGTAGCTCAAACTTCTTTTCTGGAGAATAACAGAGGCACTTTCTGTATTATTCTGGGTTCTCCAGAGGAATTGAACAACTAAGATGGTACTCACACACACACATACACATACACACGTGGCTCATATGATTATGGAGGCTGAGAAGTCTATTTAGACACTCAATGGATTCAATGGTGCCCATCCATATAGGAGATTGGCAATCTACTTTACGAGTCCACCAATTCAAATGTTAATTTCACCCAGAAACACCTTCACAGACACACCCAGGAATCACGCTTAATCTGAGCACCCTGAGGCTAATCAAATTGACACATAAAATTAACCATCACACCATCTGGATTAGATGAGGCAGAAGAAGAGCCAAAATGGTAGCTTGGAGGGTTGATTTGTGGCAGAGGAGCATTTGTTATGTACCCGCTGGGAAATCTCAAATTATGTAAAGAATGTGAAGAAAACTGGTTTTAATAACAGATAATAGAGAAAATCAAGGAATATCATCACTTTGTGACCCCGTATTCCTCTGCAGGCTGGTATGGTCAGAAAAAGATCACATTTCATGCAAGAGTTATGAAATAGGAGCTGTGTTATTTTTCGAAGGGAGTTTTATAAAGATAAAGAAAAGGTAGAAAAGGTTACTTGAGAGACATGTAATTTGGAGAGAAAAAGAATAATCTTTCTTTTGTTTGGGTAATTTTAGACCATTTTATATTTTTTAAGAGTTATTTTATTGTTTTGATGGAGAGAGAGAGACAGAGAGACAGAGAGAAGGGGAAGGGCCCAGAGCAGTCTCCATAGTTGAACTTCATCAGTTTTCAACGTAGTTTCATTCCACACAGGTGGGCAGGATGGCTGTGTAGGGAAGAGCCAGGCTGGGGCCTCCCACATGTGAAACATGCCCCTGTGAGCTAGGGGCTTGAACAAGGGCCTCCCACATAGGAAGCACACCCCAATTCAGCACATGGATCTGCACAGGCTGGAGCTGGGACTGGGACTGAATCCTCGGACCCTGGTGCTGCAAGGAGAGTGTTTAACCTGCTGAGCCATCCTGGCATCCCCCATTTTACAATATTGACTGGTAAAATTTACTAATTATTTTTTTTCTGCAGGTGCTATTAAATGATAGATAAATGTATTGAGTTGTCTTGAGCTGTGACTTGAGTCCTATACCCCAAAGACACATATACAAGGAAATCATGTTTTTATTTTCTTTCTTAAAGCACAAATAGCTAAGTACCTCTTCTACTCTCCAAGGGAGTATGCACCAGGGAGACTAATTCACAGGGAAAAAATGTGTATGTGCTTTTTTTTTAATGTGATAAAGTCTCCTTAAGTATTTAAGTGTTTGTAGCCTGAAGGCAGAAAAAAATTAGAATGAAGCAGTTGGCACACTGAATGAAGCAGTTTCATTTAGAAGCATACACTGCCAACCAGCTTTGTCTTTTTCAACTTTGATCATGAAAGTTGAACACAATATCTTAGTGAACTTCTCTCCTCCACTGCACAAACACTCCTTTTCTGTCCTACAGAGAGCATTAGTAGATTCTGTCTATTGAAGATCAAAAATGAAGATAAAACATCTTAGAAGCAATGAAATTGATGAATAAAGATTTGATTCACAGTTCAAGTTCAATTTTCTCTGCAAATCTATGTGAGGTCCCCTGCAGGGCTTGTTAACTGCTTCTCTAAACTAAGATGCATTCAGGAGCCTGTTCTTTCTTTGAAAGGGCCATAATAGACACTGACTGGTCATCATTTTTTGTTACAAGTTTACTGAATATAAATACAGTGTTTTTTATTGGAAAGTGTGAATTATCTAACCTGGTTAGTCCAACTTCTGAAAGAAAAGTAACCAAGCTTGCAAAAATTTTATGAAAAACAAAGAAAATATCTTTATAGCTATCTAGATATAGACCAGGGTTGTTTGGAAAGTATTCAGCTATGTGACCATTCTTGTTATATTGACAATGGCTAGATTTTTTCCTGGACAGCCCTTGTACATTAGTCTAGAAAAAAAGGCACACACACACATTATGTATATACAAACAGGTATAATCATATGTGTAGACTAAATAGATATAAATACATTGAAATGAGATTGTTTTCTCTATTAACACACACACATATAGAAAGTTAGGTACTGAAGATTTGCATAACTCAAAGAACCTTTGCTGTACTACAATATGCCAAACTATTTACTTATAGTTAAAAATATATATATTTGTGTATATTTAAGGTGACTCAGCAAATACACCCCACTTTATTATCGGAGCTCACTCAGTAACAGATAGGAATGAAGCAAATAGAGATCAAATACCATCTGCTTAACACTTCCCCAGAGGCTTACCTTATAACTACCTAAAAATGAGCTCCGGTGTTAGACTTTTATCTATCCAGCCTCAAGCAATTCTGTGCATTTCAGGCCTCCCCAACATAGAGCTTGGGGAGCCCAGAGAACTGGGTAAGAACTGTTCTCTCCTAATATGAATGTGTTACTAAATTTTTTCGAAGTTTTCCTATATGCTAAAGTTTAATCTGTGTATTATATATAAATCATTAGTTCATAAATATGTAGTAGATACTGATATTGTCCACATTTACTCATGAAGAAACTATGATATCAAAAAGTTAAATAACTTGCCTAGAGTCAGAGTTTATAAGCAAGCTAAGGCTTAGAGTTTAGTACCTGAAGCTCAGTATCAAATGTGCAGGGCTATTATAATCAACAACACTAGTATCTGTTTTACTACATGGCATTGCCTTGCAAAGAAAGGCAATCAGCAATGTTTAAATGATTACATGACCTAAGCCCCTCACAGAAAACTGCTTTTATCAGTCTTCTAAATGCAGCAGGAACATCACAAGACCCAAACCAATGGCTAACTTTACCAGGCGTGGCCCATTGTCACGATGGTGACCATCCATAGACTACCTAGTTAAATATAATTTCTGAGGTTTGGATCACGAAAGACAAAATCAGGTCACTGGAGTTTTCTGAAGAATTGAAACACAGAAACTGAGAAACTGTTATTTAGGAGAACCGGGTGGTTAGGATTCCCTAATGTTGAACAAATCCTGAAGCTGTATAACTATCAAGAAACCTCAAAAGAAGTAAACTTTAGAAAACCAGTAAGTGATTCTGGTTTGTATGTTCACATTGGATTTAAACATGAAGCTTTATATTCACGAAGAAATATTGTAATTTTTTAGCAAATAAGTTAGCAAGTGAATGACTAGAATACTAAAAAAATATATAACTAAAATTTATTTATTTATTTATTTATTTTATTTTTGACAGAGAGAGAGATACAGAGACAGAGACAGAGAGAGAACTGAACTGGGGGAGCTCCCAGTTCAGCACATGGTTCCGCACGGGCCGGGGCCGGGACTCGATCCCCGGTCCCTGGCGCTGCAAAGTGAGCGCTCAACCCACTGAGCCATCCCGGCTTCCCCATATATAACTAAAATTGATAAGATATTTTTAAATTTAGATTTTTATTTGACCATTATGATTAATTATATTATTTAATAGAATAATATTTAAAAACTGGGATGCCAGGATAGTTCAGCAGGTTGAGTGCTTACCTTCCAATCATGAGGTGTGGGGATAGAGTCCCGGCCTTGGCCCATGCAAACCTATATGCTGAACTGTGGCGCAACAGTAACCACAAAGCCCCACAGAGAAGGGTCTCACAGTCCATTCAGGAGGATCCCAGCTTTGTTCTTGCCCTCCATGTCCCTACATCCATCCGCCTGTGTGGAATAAAACTATGTCACAATTAATGATGTGCAACTATGGAGACTGCTCTGCCCCCTTCCCCCCTTCTCTCTCTCTCTATTTCTATCACTTCTCAAACAATAAATCTTTAAAAAATAAAAATAAAAAATAAAATATTAACTTTTACTTTTCATTGGCCATACAATTTAGTTAAATATATGCTTCAGAATCTTTAAATTGTTAAAAAAAATAATTATCACACTTTATTCTCTGTGAAAGTATAAATGTTACTAAACAAGCATCATTAAGAAAGCAATTGCAGCGATGAGAAATGATAAATTACAGTCATTTGTGGCAACATGGATGGACCTAGAGACCATCTTATTAAGCAAAATAAGTCAGACTGAAAGAATCAGGAAAAATATGACCTCACTTATAGGTGGAATATAAAACTGAAAGAAACAAAGACATAGAGACCTATGGACACACTCAATAGCTTGGTGATTGCCGGAGAGAGGGGGAGGAGGGGGGAAAGAGAGAGGGAGGGAAGGTGGGAGAGGGCACCAGCATTATGGACACACTCAATGGTTTGGTGGTTACCAGGATGGGGG
>PVKE010018150.1:0-29900 GCA_004027555.1 Craseonycteris thonglongyai
TGGAGAGGAGGGAGGAAGGGGGAGGGAGAGTTGTGGGAGGAGTGGGGAGTGGGCACCAGATATATGGTGTTGGAGGGGGACCTGATTCTGGGAGCTGGGCACATAATGCGATGCATGGGTGATGTGATGTGGAGTTGTACATCGGGAAACTATCTAATTGTTACCAACCAATGTCACCCCATTAAATTTAACAATAAAATATAATAATATTGAAAAAAATAAATCTGTATTTTCTTGGAAAATTTAGGTAACCAAGACACTTGATTCTGCACAATGTCAGTTATCCAAGGTCTTGGGTGTCTTAGGCAAAGCTATTATATATATAATATTTTTATTGTTAAATTTATTAGGTTCCATTGATTAGTAAAAATTACATAGGTTGGGTGAAACAATTATATTTTAATTAACACAGGCTGCTCTGCAGACTTGGTTAAGAATGCTTTTTGGTTACAATGGAAAAGCTATACAAACCTTTCTTCTCTTGCGTGTCTTTGCTCCTCTCTCTTGTCTAAATATTCCCGGCTACTGGAAATATGCAGAAGAAACAAAATAAGGCAAAATAAGGAAGGAAAATAACAGATTTAGATGCTCATAAAGTTGTCCAAAATTATTAACAGTTTATCACGAAAACCAGCTATTGCCTCATAAGTGGAAAGTGTAGAATTTTTAAAAACCAAGTGTAAAAATGGTACTTTAAAAGTACTAAATATAATGGCTTTTCTATAAAATCACAGGGTTTCTGAAAACATGGAATTATTAAATTCATGCAGAGATATGACTAATTACTCGTGGGAAAGAAAAACAACTATCTGGGGGTAGAAGAGGAAAAAAAGATTTTTTGAAAGATGAAACAATATAAAAATAAAAGATGATCCTGACAAGCAAGCAATAGCTTTCAGAGGTGATTAGCATCCAGTCAGGCTTTGGTATCTCCACAACTTTCATCTCCAGAATGAAATCTGGGTGGCTCCAAGGGTCTTGGCTATTTTGTGTTGAACTCCTCGGTTTGGACATTCTTCCCAGAATTCTTTCCTCATCTTTTACATTCTTGGTTTTTCTGCAGGGATGAATGGAAGCTCTTGCTTTGTATATTCTCTGTTGTCTGCACTCATATCAGACATGCCCAACTTGGTCTGACTTTGTTTGTTTTTCTGTTCCCGCTGATGAGGTTCCAACCTGAATCTAAGTTTAAGACTGTGTGGCCAGTCACCTCCCAATGGACCATTTTTCCAGAGCATTCTGCCATAGTGGTTTTCTACATTGGACCTAATGCAGTATTCTACCCCTCTGTGCACTGGTAACTGGATATAAAGGGGCAGGAAGTCAGCACAACTAAAACAAGTTAGGAGAAGGAGAAAGTGCAATAAGACTGAAATTTGTTATTATTTATAAACGTACATCCTCCTCACTTTCCATACTAGAAATAAACTTTTCCATCCAAGAAGTTTAAGACCATATTTAACAAAATAAGAACAGACAGATAAAGGCATAACTTTTAGATAGGAATAAAGGGGGAAAAAAGCACAAGTAGCATGAATAACTTAAATTGATGAAGTGGCTGGTGTAAGGCCAGCCATTTGGGTAATACAGGAACTACTTTATAGAGATTTCTGTATTTCTTTTCTGAATTTCTTTTCATTCACATCCTTTTTCAGGAAGAAACTGTAGTCATCATCATTAATAGTTGTTTGTGATTTGTCCTAATGATCAGCATTCCTTCATAGATAAGGTTTATTTTAGAATTTTATATCTATCTATCTATCTATCATCTATCTACTGATAGAGCAAGGACTAGACGCAGGTAACCCATCTTCAGAGACTATTTCATAACTAACTGTTCACTATTTGTTCTGGGTCCCAAATGAATCTCACTTGTCATTTAAGAGCACAGAGAGATTTCAGAGGTATACATATGTACACACACACACACGAATAGAAAGATAGCTAGATAGATAGATAGATAGATAGATAGATAGATAGATAGATAGATAGATAGATAGATTCATACATATATTATTAAAATGACATAATGACTGAATATATATTGCAATGCACTATTATTCTGAAACTCCAAGGATATGAATGTTAGACATCTTGGTATTGTTGCATGGGTCTCTAAAGCACTGCTCGTGTTTTTCATATTGAATAATTTCTACTGTTCTGTCTTCAAGTTCAGTGACTCTTTTGTCATTCTATTCTGCTACAGAGACCTTCCAAAGAATTTTTTATTTTGGTTATCATATTTTTCAGTTTTATATGTATTTCCATTTTTTCCTTTATATCTTCCATTTCTTTGCAGAGACTTAGCTTTTCATTTGTTTCAAAATTATTCCCCCTTACTTCTTAGAGCATCTTTATAATAGATGCTTCTAAGTCTTAGTCCGATAATGACATCTATGTTCTTTTGTTGTTAGCATATTTTGATTCGCTTTTCCCTTTGAGTTAAGATTTTCCTGGTTCTTCATGTGACAAGTTATTTTGTACATTCTGTACATTTAAAATATTTTCTAAGAGACTCTGGGTCCTTTTTAAATTCTCTGAAGAACCTTGATCTCCACTGTTCTTCTTTAGATTCAGTCAGAAAGTTCTGACTGCCTTCTGATATTGGTTCCAATATTAGCTCAGTTTTCTAATATTTTTAGTGCCACATGGCCAGCCTGGGATCTGAGAGGTGGTCCACTCAGTACTTAGCTCTCAGAGTCTGTGGTAGGCTGTCTTGGTCCTGAGCTCCACATGAACTATCATAGATGAGCTCAGGAGTACTCTCTTGACTTCCCTACTGCTTGTGGCTTTCCTGCCATTTTCTAGCTCCCTTCTGTCTCCCTTCCTAGTCCATTAGCCAGAAAACTTGGGCTTCATTTTCCCTGCTCAGCTGCATGCTTTCTGTAACCCCATCTGCACCCAGAGCAACATAGCAGGAGGACACAGAGAGGAAAATGGTGATGTGTCCAGTGCTCTTGGGGGGGTCACCATTCTTCTGGTCAGAGGAAAAGTCCCCTCCCTCAGACTTTTAGGCACCTGCCAGGACACTACTGACCTTACCATGATCCTGTCATAATATTGCTTATAGGATGGGGTAGGATAGAAAATATATATATACACACACACATACATACATACACATCTATATGAAAAAACAGGAAATTTTCTCCATTCCAGGCCCCTAGGAATCCCGTTTGCTGCTCCTCAGTCCAGAAATAAAGGCTTTCTCTTCGAGCTCTTTCAGTGCACACTTGGAACATACTTCTGCGTTTGGGGTGCCTTTGAGTACATGCCAGGGGATACTGAAGGACACAAATAGTAAACTCTTGCTGGTTTGGTAGAGCTTTGAGTGCGAGCCTTGTTCTCCAGTCCCCCTGCTCCCTTTCGCACTGCAGTCTCCGGAGCTCTGTGCACCGAGTCCAGGATTGACGGGGCCATCAGGGATGCAGAAGAGACAGGTGGGAGTATGCTGGCTCCATCTTCCCCAGAAGCCGCACTGTTTTCAGAGGTTTCAACGTTTTTAGATGTGTGAACTAATTCCTGATTTTTTCAGATGTTTCAGTCAGCTTCTCAGCTATTTGGTGGTAACATATGCAAATCTCTCAAAAAGCCCTGACTCAGGAAGCATTTAACCTGTTCCAGTAGTTTACAAATTGGTCTTAGCAAAAGTGACAACTTTCAGAGCTACCTCACAAGAAATGATGCATTCAGATCTGGTGTTTCCATGTATCATTTGGTAGAAATCAATTAGCAATAATCGTGCCTCGGCTAAACCTCATTGGCTACGACACTGCCACTGCACAAAGCTCATTTGGTAGAAATCAAACAGCCTGGGGTATACCACCCAGTCACAGGGGACTGGTGTTGGTTTCCTGCATAAAGCCCACTAGAGGAGCCTTACAAAAGCCAGGGTTAGCATTCCAACAGACTTGGGATATTTGTTTTCATATAGTAGTGAGTTACAGTTAAGGCAACTTTACGTCTCTGCTCATATTTTCCTCATTTCTACAATTACATGTACTCTTTCTGGCTAATTAAACAAAACAAAACAAAACAAGAAAGCCTGTTATAGAAACTGTAAATCCTCATCGACAATGTTCACATTCTTTGTAGGTTTAACTGGGAGTAAGTGATGGCAATATTGCTTGCTAAAGAAAATGAACTGAGGAAACAGGGTGTGGCGATAGGAGAGAAACAAAAAGAAAAAAGAATGTAGATGCTCTAGGAGAGATGACTAGGATGATGAAGAAGGAAGAGATGAGGCACAGAGGATGGCAAGAAGGAAGAAGGAGAAAGAGAGGTGAGAAGAAGACAGATCAGAAAAGACTCTGGAATGTTCTGCATTTCTTAAAGCACTGCACAGCATGAAGCCCAGGGATGGAGGTGAGGAGGGGAAGAACAGGTGAACTGGCTGAAGGAGAAACAGCAACCCTGGACTCAGCAGGGGCAGACAGGCTGAGACATAAAACCAGGCATGGGCCGCGTCCTAACTGATTCTTAGAACTAGACAGAGACCAAGAGTTGGGGAGACAATGGGCTGGGAGTAATCAGCACAACCCTGTTTCCCTGCACACAGAAGGAGAATTACTGTTTTTAAAACATATTGAAAACTGCTACAGGGAACAAGA
Organism: Craseonycteris thonglongyai; assembly: GCA_004027555.1. Classification (NCBI taxonomy): domain Eukaryota; kingdom Metazoa; phylum Chordata; class Mammalia; order Chiroptera; family Craseonycteridae; genus Craseonycteris; species Craseonycteris thonglongyai. The sequence continues at coordinate 4,611 of PVKE010018150.1, forward strand.
AGCAAACCAGAAAGTAAGAAAAGCATTTTCTTTTAGGCGTCCAATACAGTATGAATAAAATATGAGAAGCTTTAGGGGGAAATGGCAAATTAAGTTAAGAAAATTAGGTTCTCTGCCTTTAGGAAGGCCTGGATAAAACCATTTCAGATAATGGAGGAGTCAAGAATACACAAATCCTTAATTGGATTGGGCTTGTTGGCTATGCTTCCTGCCATACAGTTAGAGGAAAAATAAAGGTCATCTAAAAACCAGATTTAATCTATTTCAGGTATGTCTTTCTCTTCCTTGACAATAGAGATAAAATCTAAAGCAAACACATTACTTCCTAACACGATTATTAATCATACAGAGCTATGAAGGCATGCACTTTAATTTCATTATTGTAAAAGTTTAAAAATCCTTCTTACGTGAATTTGTTCCTTTCTTCCCGTTCTATTCTCTGCAACCTTTCTTCTCTCTCCTGACGCCGCCTCTCCCTCTCTGCTGCCAGCGATTCTTGGTGCTGCCTAAAGGATGATGTGAGAAGACCACTCAGTGATGACCTAGAGATACAACGAGTTCATGTTTTAGTGTTTGGGCCTGAGGTTAAAAGTACTGAAGTAGGAATCAGTCAGACCTTGGTTAGACTTGAGAGTCTGCCTGAATCTAGGCAGTACTTAGGGGAAATTACTCAGTATTTCAGGTCTTCTGTTTCAGGATCTTCTTCTGTAAATGGAGATAGATAACCTCCTTCAGGTGTGAAGAAGACAGAAGGATGGTGATGTGTATAAAATACCAAGCATTCTGCATAACAAAGAAAACCATCAACAAAATGAAAAGGCAAACTACTGAATAGAAGAAAATATTTGCAAATTATATATCTGATAAGGAACTAATATCCAAAATATATAAAGAATTCATACAACTCAACAGCAAAATAGCAAATAATCTGATTTTAAAAATGGGCAGAAGATCTGAATAGACATTTTGCAAATAGGACATACCAATGGCCAACAGGTACATGGAAAGATATTCTCCATCAATCATCATAAGAAAAATAAAAATTAAAACCACAATGAGATATCATCTCATGCCTGTCAGAATGGCTATGATCAATAACAAATAACAAGTGCTGGTGAGGATGTGAAAAGGGAGCCCTCATGCATTGTTGGTGGGATTTTAAATTGGTGCAACCACTATGGAAACAGTATGAAAGTTCCTCAAAAAATTAAAAATAGAAAGACCATATGATCCAGCAGTTCCACTTCTGGGTATTTATTCGAAGGAAATAAAAATGGTAACTAAAAAAGATATATATGCCCCATGTTCATTGCAGTATTATTTACAATAGCCAAGGAATAAAAATAACCTAAGTCTCCATCAATGGATGAATGGATAAAGAAGATGTGGTAGATATGTACAATGGAATATTATTCAGCCCGATAAAAGGATGAAATCTTGCCATTTGTGGCAACATGGATGGACCCCTAAGGCACTGTGCTAAATAAAATAAGTCAGATGGACAAAGACAAATACTGTATGATCTTTCTTATATGTGAAATCTAGGAAATAAATAAAATGCATACATATATACATACTTACATATCAAGCTCATAGACACAGAGAATATATTGGTGGTTGCCAGGGGCAGGGAGTGGGAGAAATCTTTTTAATTTTTAAAAATTGAATTATTTCTCATTTAAAAATGTATAAAAATAAAATACAGTACTCAGCAACTTACTTGGCATAAAAGCAGTTAATTTCTCTTCTCCCTCTTTCATACATACCCACACCCACACATTCTTTTTTAAGTTGGTATATGGTAGAACTTTGATGAACTGAAATCAACATTGAATCTAAAACTGTTTTCTATTTAACATATACTAAAGATATTCTATCACACATCAGTTTCTCAATATACTGCCTCGAAATAATTATTTCATCTTAAAATAAGTTATTGAGAAGATAGAAGAGCAGAAAGAGACATAGTAATGGTCTGAAATCTGAATAGAATTAAGGAAATTTTCATTCTACATCAAGAAGCATCCAAAAACACTCAGCATGCTCAAGACACAGCACTTGACTCTGTGAAATACGTATAAACAAGGGAGTGTTCACTGAAGAAGGCATAGGGCATGGTCAGCTGTGGGGAGGCCTCCATCAGGTATTTCAGGATGGGGATCACAGGGAATTTTAGGTCAGGAGAATGGAAGGGAGAAGAGAAATTTAGGTAACTACATGAAAAATAAACAAGGGGGAAGAAGAGTCCATTGGACCTCTGGGGAATAATAAACAGAATCTTTATGGACAACTGGGCCCTCATTTACTGGGACAATAAACAAACACACTTTTAACCTAAGCTACAGATATTTCTGAAATATAGGTGGGGTAAAATCCTACTTGAATTCAGTGAAAATTTCCCTGCCTGGCGGGCAATGCAAGGCCCCTTCACGCAGGAGAAAGATGTGACTCTGTCTCACACACATTTGTCGTAAGTCCCACACCCATGCTCACTAGCAGCCAGAGGTGGTCAGAGAAGTAGAGGGAAGAAACCTTCATCTCTGATAGCTACGGGGAGGAGGCAACCAAATCCTGTATTCCAGGTTCCCTAGGGAGCTACTATTATATCAGCCCTGGACACAGGCATAGGTAGAAGTCTATCTTTCACATAAACAAAGTCCAGACTATGTTGTTTAACTTCTATCTCACTTAAGCTGCTGGTTTTATTTATTTTTTCCCCTTTTATATGCAGCCAAATCCAATCCATAACCAGAGTGGAGGGATTCATACCTCTTGCATAGTGATTGACAGAAATTATTATGGATACAATAGTTTTGTCTAATCTAATAAATACATTTTGTCTTACAGGTGAACATATATAACCTGGTGCCTCAAATTAGAAAAAAAAACCTTCTTCTCAAACACACATAAACTATTTAATAACTGAACCTCAATCTTGCCACAAAGTATATAAATGAATGCTAAGAATTGGTTTTATATGGGCTACCTTCTTAACCAACTCAGCAATAAGTTGAAAATAAATCACAAGAAGATAAACTTGAAAATTTGTATAACTGGAAAATTTTTAAGCACTTCTAATTAACTCAGGTCAAAGATGAAAAATGCGGACCCATGTGCTGAACTGGGGAGTTCCCCCAGTTCAGTTCTCTCTCTGTCTCTGTATCTCTCTCTCTCTCTCTCTCTCTTTCTCTCTCTCTGTCAAAAACAATAAAAAATAAATAAATAAATAAATAAGCCAATCCCTGTTAAAAAAAAAAGGAAGCATTCAAAGGGTACTATAATGAATAAACAATATATCAAGATCTGTAGGATGCTTTTATAAAAGGAGAAGGAAATTTATTGCCTCAAGTGTTATTAAACAAGAACAAAGAGTAAAAGCTAACGAGTGGTCAACTCCACAATTTGAAAAGTAATAGTAAATTCAAAGATAACAAAATAATAAAATAAAGATAAAAATTGATAAAATAGAAAAATAAAGATATATAGAGAAAAATCAATACAGCAAAAAGCTCTTATGATTTTTTTGAAAAAACTAATAAACAAATTCTGTCAAAATTATTCAAGAAAAAAGACACAAATATGCAATAGTCACATTAACAGGTAACTAAAATTATAGAGATAGCAGAAATCAAAAAAATATGAAAAAATGAGGGAAAATTTTATGATAAAACATTTAAAAACTTCAAAAACTGGATAATTTTCTAAAAATGTATAACATCAAATGTGACATAAAAGAAATAATTTTGAGTAGCCCTTTTAACCCTTAAGGAAATCTAATCAATTTATTACATACACAAGGGCTGTCTGGAAAATATCTAGCCATGTAATTGTTCTCATTATACTGACAATGGCTGGATTTTTTCCAGACAGATCTTGCATATCCACACACACCAAAACAAAACAAAACAAAAACAATCCCACTAGGCTCAGATTTTTTAAGGTGATTTCTGCCACTCAAGGGAGAGTTCACCATGTAAAAAGTTTGAGAGAACAGAAAGAAAGCAAGCTCTCTAACTCATTTTATGTGATTAATATCACTTTAACATAAAAACCAGACAAGAAGTATGAGGATAGAAATTTATATACTGACTACAATTAGGATCACCACTGCAAAAAACTGAAATAAAATCATGTCGGTTTTGTCCAATGAATACAAGGATATATTAAGATGAGACTATCAATGGATGTAATTTACCACATTAACAGATTGTAGGAGGAAACCCACAACTACCTCTGTCAGTGCTGAAATACTTCCAACTCAATTATCATTTGTTTTAAAAACCTTCGTCAAACTCAGGAATAGAAGAGTGCTTTCTTAAGCTGACAAGAGGCACTTAAAGACATTTTTAAAGGCTATGGTAAGCGTTACTCTCAATGCTAAACCATGAAGAGCAGTTTAATATGAGAAGCAATACAAGGAGGCCTATCACTGCGTATATTTGACATTATTTCGGTGGTCTTAGCTAGGACCTAAGATAAGAAACAAATCATTTCCTTGTTTAAGATGAGAATATTTTAAAGCTTGTTTAAATTGAGGGTAGTATTAGAACTTGACAAAGTTAAAGGCGTCTAATTCTGTCAGGTGGATGCTGTCATTCCTCCATGGGCACCTCTAAGGAAGGGAAGTGAGGATCCGCCTCCTGCCCACTTGGGTGTTGCGTGAGCAGATCTCACACTGGCTCTGAGGCCAGAGCACAGCACTGAACACACCGTGGGGCAGCACTACCAACACATGGAGGTTCTCTCCTTAAACATTTCAGTTCTTTCTCAACTGGAATGTGAACCACTAACTCAAAACAATGAGGAATGGTTTTTTTTCCCTGAAATGAAGCAAAGTGCCTTGAGCAAGTCAAGATCCATTCTATTGAGTGCCCTAACACAGAGCCCTGTAGCAAGGAGAGAATTAAAGGACCCCCAAGAGCTTATTGATCCTGGAGGCATAGAAATCACTTCTGTCATACTGGAAACAAAGGGGTATAAATATAATATTAATTAGTTAAATTTTGCCAGGTCTCCTGCTACCTAGATAAGTCCAAAATGTAAGCCCAATAATTCCTATTTCTAGAATGGGCCCAACCTATAATACCAATGCTGTAATGCATTCAAACTACACAAAGAGTATATCCCAAATCATTCCCAAGACAAGGAGGAAGCCGAGATGGCTCAGTAGGTTAAGCGCTCACTTTGCAGCCAGCACTGGGACTGAGGATCGAATCCTGGCCCCGGCCCATGAGGACCCATATGCTGAACTGGGGTGTTCTTCCTAAGTGGGAGGCCCCCAGGTCAGTTCTCACCCCTGGTTTAGCCCCTGGCTTGAGGAGGCATGCCTCCCATGCAGGAGGCCCACAGCCTGGTTCCCACCCTGCGTGGCCCCCCATCTACCCCAATGGAATGAAACCACGTCAAAAACAGATGATGTCCAAATGTGGAGACTGCTCTGGTCCCTCCCCCTTCTCTCTGTCTCTATCTCTCTGTCTCTGTCAAAAACAAACAAACAAAAATCTTTAACAAAAAACAAAAGCAAACAAAAACAAACAAACAAAATACCAAAGTACCAAAATTCAAGCTCGCATGGCAAATTCTTCTCTTTATAAAGTTATCTTCAATGGATTTTTACCTTTTATATTAAGTTTTCCAAGAAAATACCTAGTGATTACCTTTCATATAAAGTTTTCCAAGAAAATACCTGCGATGTCTAATATCGACTGGTCTGATGATCAGATATGATATAAAGAAATGAGCACAGGGCAGACTGAGAAAACCTGAGTGTGGCCACTCATTGCACCTCTGTGAGCCTCAGTTTACTTACCTGTAAAGTGGAGGTAATAATATTCCTGACTTATGAAGTTCTGTAAGGTATAAGTGGCAGTGTATGTATGAGTATGCTTAGAACAGCATCTGGGCTATAATAGGCACTCAACAGATACCACTTTATGTTGGGGATCTAAAATCTGTATATGTGGCGGAAGGTATGAGCTGCAGTCCCCAAGGTCAGATCTGGAATATGACACTGGTAGTTCCTAGCCTGAGAAGCTCGAGTGGGCTGGGGGTTTGATCTGAACCTTCTCATCATGGCTACCAGCTAGGTCACTCATCGGGACTGCATGTCACTCTGGAATGCACCTGCAAAGCTGAAGTCATCTCAGTTACACCCAAGGCAGCTGCAACTAAGTGAAGCCACATGGGAATGCAGGTGGCGACAGGCCAGAGAAAGATTTTGCAAGGGAGCGGGTGATAAACTCTAAATGAGAGGAACTGCAATATTTAATCTTGGCCGTACCAGGCTCCAGGATCTGCCCCAGAAACCCCATCTGGTTAAAACCCCCTTCACTGGAACATCTGGAACAGTAACTCTATTTCACTGAAATATGGTTGGTAATAACAGTTAACATTTGTGGAGACAATATGCTGTGCCAGTTACTTCACATGAAATGGCCCTTTGAATCCCTACAACTTCTTAATGCTACGTTTTATTACTATTCCCTTTAAGATGAGGAAACTGAGGCACAGAGAAGGTACTTTTAGGACGTAGCAGAGCTGGGCTTTCAGACTGACATGTTAGGCCCACCTCCAGTCTTATAGAAAGCTAAAAAGAAAGCAGTAAAAAACAAAACAAAACAAAACAAAAAAAAACCAGAAAAGAAAGGAATACATGTCATCTCTTTGATTGAGGCTAGCATTACTCTGCTATATCACCATTTTGGAAGACAGTTCAGCAATTTTTCAAAAGCTAACCATGCACACACTATTCATTTATAGGTATTTATCCAAGAGAACTGGAAGCATATTTTCATACAAAGATTTGTACACAAATGTTTATTGTCAAAAACTGGAAACAACTCAAATGTCCACCAGCAAAACAACAGATAAATTGTAGACTATTTACATGATGGGGTATTACCCAGCAATAAAAAGGAACAAACTTGAAACATACAAAATGAATGAATCTCAGAACAATTATGCTCATTGAAAGAAGCCAACCTCACCCCAAGAGTACATGCTGCAGGATAACATTTACACAGAACTCTAAAAAATGTAAACTAATCTATAATGATAGAAAGCAGATCAGTGGTTGCTTGGGAATGGGTAGGGGCAGCCATAATCACAGAAGAGCATTAGAAAATGCCGGGGGGTGATGGATCTGTGCACTATCTTGATTGTAAGTAATGGTTTCACTGTGGTGTACTTATGTCAAACTTTGGTGTAATTTATTTTATGTCAATTATACTACAAAAGCTATTTAAAAATATATGCTCCTTTGGTAGGTTGAATTAAGTAAAATATTATTTGTGAATGAAGCAAATCTTCAACACGTCTTAAAAAAGTAAATTTTTAGGGATGCCAGGATGGCTCAGTGGGTTGAGTTCTTGCTTTGCAGCCCCAGGGCCTAAGGATCAAGTCCCAGCCCTGGACCCAGCCCATGCGGACCCATATACTGAACTGGGGTAAGCTTCCCACGCAGGAGACCCCCAGTTTGGTTCCTGCCCTGTGTGGCCCCATGCCCACTTGTGTGATTGAAACTGTGTTGAAAACTAATGAGGTACAACTATGGAGACTGCTCTGGGCCCACCTCCATCTCTTTGTCTCTCTCTGTCACACTCACTCTCTCTGTCAAAACAATAAAATAAATCTTACCAAAAAAAATTATCTCTAGTTAAATATTAACGGAGCCAAACTAATTTCACAAGTTCTCTGGCATTTTAAATCATCACTTAATTCACAAGTAGATAATTTAATATGAAGACTTAGAGGTCAAAAGTAAAAATAAACTGGCAATTCAATGACACAAAACAATAAGGTTGGCCTCACTATCTGGCTATGGAAATTGGGGTCCTCTGATCTAATAGTCACAGGAAAAGAGGTAACTCTGGGTTACGTCCAGCTGAAATGAGGAAATGTCAGAATCTTCCTTCACACCCTCAGGGACATATCCCAGCTCTCAGGATGAAATGAGCAAACCTTCAGAAACTGCCAACTCTTCTCCATTGTCACTGCTACAAGCCTGGAGATACATGTGCTGTCAAAGACAGGGACATGGAGTTAAGGCTTCCTTGTGCTTTCTCTTCTCCAGCCTGCCACATGCTATGTCAGTGCAGAGCTGAGCTTCCCAGCCGTGGGAGGGCACAGCGGGTCTCATGCAATTGCTGTGGGGACTGCTCCCCCAGGCAGTCTCACATTACTGGGCTGGCTCACGCGTAAAGCAGGCCATGCCTGCAGACTCGGCTGGCGTCACCCTTTGGCCTGTCCACTGGCCCTTCTGCAGGCTTGACCCCAGGCATCCAGGAGTTCTTGCCCATTTCCTCTTACTTTCCACCCTTCTGTCCAAGGCCAAGTGAGTCCTCCTGCCAGAAGGAGGTCAGTCCTCGCCTGTCACAGCTCCAGGTCCACCCTATTCGGCTTCATAATTAAACCATCCGCCTGACAGCTTCCAAAAGCACTGCAGGCCACCTCCTGTGTTCCGTGGCTTCCAGGCCTTGCTGGCCCAGAGCGAGGCCCGTCCTTTCCTCTTCTCTATCCTCCTCCAATACCCTCCCGTGCACCCTTATCTCTTCTTGTAACACCAGATTTCTTCCAAACGTAAGTCTCCCAGGTCTTTGGAAGGATCGTGTTTTGAAGAAAGGTGTAAACTCATTCTATTTTCTTTCTTTTTTTTTGACAGAGAGAGACAGACAGACAGGCAGAGACAGAGAGTAGGGGGAGGGCCAAGAGCAGTCTCCATAGTTGACAGCTTTAGTTTTCCACATAGTTTCACTCCACAGGTGGGCACGGGGCTACGCAGGGCAGGAACTGGGTTGGGAGCTTCCCACATAGGCCCGGGCAAGAACTGAACTGGGGGTACACCCCAATTCATCACATGGGTCCACATGGGCCGGGGTCGGGACTCAATCCTTGGTCCCCAGGGCTGCAAAGTGAGCGCTTAACCCACTGAGCCATCCCGGCTTCCCCCATTCTATTTTCATATCTCCCTTCCTAGCCTCCTTTCCTCACACATCCTCATCTTCTCACTGAGCCATCCTAGAGGCAAACCGTGATTCACGCAACATTAGTGACTCAGTTTCCCAGACTTCACACCAGAGGTGTCCCTCATGAGGAAGGTTCTCCACTTTGGTGGCCTCTCTCTAGTTTCCCTATGAAGGTTCTTTTTCTTCACAATCTATACTATAGTGGAAACTCTTTATACGATGATGGTGTGCTTAACTCCTGTTTCTGCCACTAAATGTAATCCTAATGAAGACAGAGACAGGATCAGAATGGATCTGTAAATGATTCCCATGCCAAGCACAAGAATGGCACATTAAGAGCACTCCGTAAATATTTGCTGAATGTATATGAGTATGTAGTGTGTGTGTCTGTGTGTGTGTGTGTACAGCCACAATGGCTAGGTTTCTAGTTGTCACTAGCTACAATGGCTTTGCACTGGCATTATACAAATATTACAGAATGAAAAAGGGTAAAAGGGGTGTATCTATCTATCTAGTTATCTTTCCATGTGTGTGTTTATCTATACACATACACACACCATTTCCAAAATCAACACTGAAACTTAGTCTCTTCTATTATAATAATAAAGTGTCTCAGTCTTGCTAGGCTTTGAGGTAAAAAGTGGGGAAATGCGATAAAAGACTAAATATTAGGGATGCAGGAATACCTTGTCTGAATGAAAACTCTACCTCCTCGCTCCCCCTTTTCACTTTATAATCTTCATGCAAAGCCACTGTAATCAGTCACAACTAGAAACCTAGCCATCGAGGACTGTCACACATGTAAGGGTGATGGCACAGGGATTCAGTTTACAGCACTGAGTAACAGTAATGTCTCCAGGTCTATGGGCATGGGAGGTCCATCTGCACCTTTTAATGACTGATGTTTGAACCTCCTCATTACAGATCTCACCTAATTCTAAATGTTACACACAGCGTTCTCATTTCCAAACGGAATTAGAATACATACCTCTTAAGGTTGTTATGTATATCCTTTATGTAAAACGAGGGTAAGAGAATTGTGTAATTAAAAAAAAAAATCTATTCTAATCCCACTTTCCAAAGGAAGAAAATAGGATTTGGACAGGATAAAACTGCTCGTGTGTTTGTTTGCCTGGTTATTTGACAAAAAGGTACAGGGCAGGTCAGGGCAGTGAGCAGGAGCTAGGGACTATCATGCAAGAGACACAGAAATCACTGCTGCCCAAAAGTAAGGAAACTCTGAAGGCAGAAGATGAGGAAGATGGAACTGGCACAGAGTGCCTCCTGAAAGAACGAAAACATATCTTCACAATTCATGTGAACATGGATTCCCAGAGCATAGTTCCTTTTGTCCTGACAAAGACTTCCCCCACATCTTTTAATAAAGTGACCAGTCTAGGAAGATATACTACCTTGATCCCATGGCTTTGTAGGACCCACTGTCATGAAACACTACAGGGTTGTGAGCCCCACTTTAGAAACAAATGGATAAACACATGATGACTGAAAGACCTGAGAACTGAAATAGAGTAATATGAACCCAAAAGGATGTCACAATTCATTTTTTTCTGAAGAAGTCAGAGGACTCTTATAGGTCAGATATTTCCTACTTGGGTCTTGGAAGCTGAGAAAGAATCTGCTAAATGAAGAAAAGAGGAAGCTGGCCAAGGGACAGAGCAAATATAAAGGAAGGGAACTCAGAGAGCCTGGTAACTTCATGTGACATTCCTGAAACTACAGGCAGGATGAGGGACAAAGCTGGAGGACAGACATAGGACCTAAATGTTAGACAGCCTAGAGGCTATGTGAATCAGTCTGGGCTGCATCCATAGGCAGTGGGAGTTATTCAAGCTTTCCAAACAGGAAAAGTCACCTGCTCAGATCTGTATTTCAGAAGGGATAGATCATATGTGTGTGTCTATCTCACTGTAATATATAGTCCAGCATGATGTCGATCTTGAACTAAATCTATGGTAGTAGGAATGATGAAGAGGAATCAGATTCAAAACACATGTGGGAGATTCTCTAGTGTCTGCTGAGGACCCAGAGTCCCTGACACCACCCCTGTAGGGCAGAGCACTGATGCAAATCCTGGGTCACCCAACATCCACATTGTTGCATTAAGCCATCCGGGTGCCAGACCCTATTGTAAACTCATTCTATTGTGGGATGGGTGCATCTCCTCTGTGCACTTCAGATGTAAGACAATCAATTAATCAGGACCACATTGTGCCTTACAGGAACTCACTGTCTGTAACAAGATTGCTATTGGGAACTAGTAGCAGCACAAGGAGCATTCGGCTTCTTTGTTTGAATAGTAGGGAATCAGTCCACATTGGTACCCACTATTTCCTGTTGGCAGTTGTGAACTGGAGTCATTAATTGTGATCACATAAAAAGGCAATGCCTTTTATTCCATTTTACAAGCTATTCAGGGTTTTCTCGGTGATTATTCTTAAAATCTACTTTGGTCCATTTAAATTTAAAACTAAAACAAAATTTTTTAACTAAAGCCACCCCAGTGGACAGTGAAGCTCTCGACTCCACCGACACAAAATTTAAAAAGTAATGTGTAGATCAAGTGATGGAACACAGCCAACAAGAATTTGGGGTCCAGAAAAGCAACGGGTCATATATTTGGAAAAAAACAGTGATTTGAAAACCAGCCAAGTAGAAATCCAAGGCACCTGGAGATGCTAGTGAAGGGTAAGAAATGATAAAAGTCAAAGCTGACTTGGAATGGTGAGACGTAAGCTCCCAGATCCATACAGAAGAGGTAGTGAACAAGGAGAAAATCAAGGTGAGGAAGCCACCATGTTACACGCCGGGCAAAAACAGTCAAGAGTCCTGTCAGCAGGCAAGAGCTCTAAGCGTTAAAGTAACTGAAAACAGGCAGAAAACACACGGAAACAGAGACTTTTATTCTGAGGGAGGAGTTACCAGAGCAGTGGTGGAGACGGGTGTTGAAGGGGGTCACGGGAAGTGAGGTCCTATGAAGGGAAGTTTAACCTGGGAAGAGAAGCCACCATTGTGCACAGAAGGCTCCCAATCTCCTAGTCCGAGCAACGTGGTCTTAGCTTCCCCAATATTCCTGTGTTCTTTATTCCAGAACTGTCAATACCCATATGAAACTCCACATTGGCAGACAACAAAATAGGTCAAGGTAGCACATGATCTCGTCCCATTCCAAAGACTACTAACTGAATGGGACAGACGAGAACTGAGGACGGAGAGCTCCTGACAGCCTAGACTGGTTGACCTCCAGAGAACAGGGCATCAGGACGAGATGGAGATGATGCTGAAGGAACAGCTTGAATGCAAAGGTACCTTAAGCAAATCTGTATTCCTATTGGTATATGACAAATCAGTAGGAAAAAGATAGATCACATGATAATGGGATCCAAACAAGTGAAAAAACTTAAGTTGGATCTCTGCCTTACACCATATGCCCAAATAACTTCCAGATAAATAGACTATTTAAGCGTGAAACCTGGAGCTACAGAAGTAGTAGATTGAAACCATGGGAGAAAAGACTTTCCTCAGAATAACACAAAACTCAGAAGATAGAAAACATTAATAAATTTAACTCCTAAAATTTACATTTTTCTTTATGGTAAAAACACCACATACAAAATAAAAAGACCAATGATTGAGAAAAATCACTGCTACTCATATCACAGTTTATGAAGAACCTCTACACTTCAATGAGAAAAAGACAACGTAATGATTGTGAAGCAAAAATTCACAGAACAGAAAACATTAAAGGCTCCTGAACCTATAAAAACAGGCTTAATATATTCATAAAAGAAATGCTGAATGACCCTTGGCAGGGACATGGGTAAACAAGCTCTCTCAGACACTGCAGCTGAAAATCAAAACAGGTACAATTTTTATGAAAAGCCATTTGGCAAAAGTCAATCAAAATTTAAAATGTGCAAAATTTTGGCCTACAAAATCAATTTCCAGGAATTTTAGCCTAGAGAGAATCACATGTGCAAAATGACATGTGGGCATGAATCACACTGCTATGGCATTTGTAACAGCAAAAGACCGGGGTCCTTCCATATGGGAATGAGTATATGAAGTAGCATCCAGACAAAAAGTACTATTGTAGCCATTCAGAAAACCACAACAGATACTAATACCGCTATGGAAAGAACCAAGATACACAGGCTGTCCCCAAAAAATGCATACACATTTTAACAGCCGATAACTCGACTAATATGCTCTCCTTTTCAGGTTAACAATTTAAAATAATGGGTGAAATCTGGTGAACGCAAAATACTCTATATGTTCACCAGGCCTCGCGCCACTAGACTTTCTTTTATAGAGATACAAAAAAGATAAATAGTCCAGTACAAAACTGGCAACAGTAGACAAATTGAAGGCAGCCATAGAATGAGAATGCACACAAATACGGAACACAGTGACTCTTAATGCTTGGGATTCCATCGCTCCACACCACCAGCTGTGCCTGGGCCAGAACGATCATCAGCGTAAAAACAGGTGTTGACGAAAAGAAATTATTCACTTTTGTAGGTTCTTTAAAATTTTGAGGGGAAAGCCGGGACGGCTCAGCGGGTTGAGCGCTCGCTTTGAGGCCCCGAGGACCGAGGATCGAATCCCGGCTCCGGCCCAGGCAGGACCCACGTGCTGAACTGGGGAGTTCCCACAGTTCGGTTCTCTAGCTGTCTCTGTCTCTGTCTCTCACTCTATCTGTCAAAAGTAAAATAGAAATAAATATGCACTGAAGATAAAACAATTACTCTCTATAAATATAAAAAGATATAAAAAATAAATAAATAAAAATAAAAAATAAAAATAAAATTTTGAAAACAATCTGTATGCTAATAAACACTGACTTTATAATCATTCAAAGTGTATTTCCATTTTGGGGGGCACCTCGCATCTTTTCAATGAAAGAGCAACTTCTGTGATTGCTACTATTAGTGTAAAGATATGACAACCATGTATGAGCTTATATGCACATAGGCTATCTCTGCAAGTATACATAAAAAATTGCTGGGGTGCTCGCTTCGGCAGCACATATACTCAAAAAAATTGCTAGGACTGGTTGCTTCTGGGACGAATAACTGGGTAGGAGGGAGCTTCCCTTTCACTGTATGCCCCTTCACAACTTCTAAATGTTATATTGTATACATGTAAAAATTAATAAGATAAAATTTAAAGTCGCATCCTTTATTCATCCTTAATTACGGTATCCATTATGATTCCCAAGAGGGAAGTATCATTACTTATATCTGCACTCACAGTCTTCCAGGAAATAGGAAAAAACAAGGCAGATAATTCCCAAGTTCTTCTAAGGGCTCTTAACATTAATCCCTAAAACAGAGAGGCAGCTGTCATTTACAGTAAACAGTGGCACTATTGTGAAGAGAAAAGAGAACAGAACCAATGCTTACACTGCATATTGATCCTTTAGGTTTCAGCTCAACACGACCACAGGGAAGACCTGCCTGGCCCCTAACATCTGAACTTGAGGTTCTTCCAAAGTGCTCACACTGAGCACTCAGCATGCTCACCTGCTCATACCTCCTCTTCCTAGGACAGGACAGGCCTCATTATCAGTGAACTCTCACGCCCCACCCTCCAAATGACTGATGGCCTCAAGGCAACTTCAGCCCCAGGCATGGACTTACTGCTCCTTAGTAACTTGGTCACTGCCCTCACTACACCCAACAAGCCCCCAGCCGCCATTTCTGAAAAGGCCCACAAGATGGAGATGTCACCGCAAGGATGGAAAGAGAAGCTTCTCAACTTCCCAAAGCCAGGAATTTGCCCTGGTGTGGATATTGTTTGTTTGTGTATTGGTTTCATTTGAACACTTGAACATGAATGGTTCAACTATTCCTGTAATTTTGTTTTCTTTCAACAAGAAAATATTTAGAACTTTTCCACTCAAGAAGAACATTTTTCAAAATTGAAGCCTTTTAAAAGTCTGCTTTCATTAAACAGTTGCATCGCGTATCCCCGAGGGCCTTTGCAAATAATTCTGGTTTTCCTATTTTGTTTTGGCACAACTCAAGTTCCAATGTCATGAAAATTAATGCTACACTCTGTGCTTAGATTCTAAAAGAGAGCCCTATAAATGAAGCTGTAATAGGAGAGGTGCAGATGGATTATTTTTAATCCCCCTGTTTTGACTTAATTTTGTGTACTGGTTCTGAAATTCTTCCTTTCTAGGTTAATATCTCATTCCAAGTTTTATTAACATCCAACACACTAATATGCTTGGGAAAACTATGGAAAACTCTGAAGTTCACAATGATGCTCAGTAGTATGTCCAAGGTGGCCGACCTGCCTGAAGGGATGTTTTAGTTGGCCTGATTTTCTTAGGACTTCTGAGAAGCAAGTCTTTTTTTTTTTTCCAAATCAAGGAAATGGAGTTCTAGTGCTCCTGTGGACAGCACGGTGCCCTGGCACACTGCTCATAGTCAGGGGTGAGCTGACCGAAGATGGGGGTTCCCCCTGCAAAAATGCAATTATTGTTCATCATA
Organism: Craseonycteris thonglongyai; assembly: GCA_004027555.1. NCBI lineage: Eukaryota > Metazoa > Chordata > Mammalia > Chiroptera > Craseonycteridae > Craseonycteris > Craseonycteris thonglongyai. The sequence goes on from PVKE010018150.1 coordinate 20,092, forward strand.
GTTTAATGTCTTCCTAAGAAAAGAGTTGTCTTTTTGGTTTTAATACATTTAGGTCTAGAAAACATCTCAACAATAAATCTTACTCATTCTACTGAAATATATGAAGGCTGTCCAGAAAAATCCAACCATTGTCAATACAACAAGAACAGTTGTAACACTGGATACTTTCCAACAGCTTGAGGATAGCTCAGCAAAAACAATCATATATCTTAACAGGGCACAAAATACCTATAAATATGATATTTGATTATAGGTGTCATCCAAAGAATTCAGTGATCGAAGATGAAAAAGGAAAAAATTAAAGTGTATAAAATACATATTATCAGAAACACAACTGGTATAATAAATACACTTGTGTGATGGAGGACAAATATGATTTGGAGTTGAAGGCCCCTCTTATTTTTCTTTTTTTATAATCATAAGACATAAATTAGCAAAGGGAGAGGAAGAAGGGGTGATGTAGCCAGGCCTGGTGGCCTCCTGGTCTTAATCATGAAACCGTATATCTAGCGTTTCACATAATTCATTACATGGTTTTTCGGAGCCACAGACAGTGGTATTTGGAATAGCATGCAAATGGAAAGGAAGTAATTGACTCTTTGGAGTTACTCTACTCACTAGTGAATACAGAGGATGGCAAGGTCATTTCCTGCGGCAGACGTGTGCTGTAAGAGGGGACAGGCAGCTTAGAAGAGGCTCCTGCCACTGCCATGCCCCAGAGACCAGGTGTCAGTGCACAGGATCGCCCAGAGAGGCCGCATCCCAATGCCTTCTTCATGCCGGGGCCTGTAGAGTGCTATCTCCCCAAGCACCCTGCACTGTCTCCCTAGGTATCATGCAGACACCTCGTACCTTGCATGCTCCAGGCTGCACATCTCTACCTGTGATTCTCTTTTCTTCCAGTATCTTCCGTCTCAGTCCCTTGCTTCTACACATCCACACACTGGCACAAGCCTCACCCCTCACTCACTCTTCTCCCCAGGTTACTGCCCTCCTGGCAGTAACAAGGTCTGTCCAAACCTACTTCTCCCCCCAAGTCCCTGGGCCACCGGCTTTCTTGGGCATGGTCATCTCCTTGGACTTGGAGGCAGTTTCTGGTGGCCCCTGACCCTACAGCTGCATCCTGCTAAGCTCCATTCATTGATGTGTTAGATCACTATGGCTGCTTCAAAACCTGAACAGGAAGGAAGCCTGGAAGGCTCAGAATTTACAACTTGGTCACCTTAGAAACAGCCTCACCAAAGCAGAACCACCCCGTGTGTGACTTGACTTCCAGCAGCCTCGGGAGGAGTAAAATTTTTTCATCTATAATTTGGAAGCTAAGTTAGTAACAAAATGAAGCCAGTAAAACATCTGTCATCCACCTCTAATAGTAAATTGGCAAATGTTCCAGAATTAAGTTACAAAAAAGGACTATTTAGTTCACCATTGTCACCTAAACCAAAGGAAAATCATAATGCAAAATTAGTATGATAAACTTGAACCAATGGTCTTAAGATCTCCACATATGGGAGAATCCGTTGTGAGGTTTGCTTTGCCCATTCCATCAAGCAAGACAAAGGAGTTAATAGCAGAAGATGAATTGCTCAGGAAAACTACCAAATGTCTGAAGATGGTTGTTTCTTCTTTGGAAGAAACCTATGGCATTCCTATTGAAAATGTAGAAAAACCAGTTGTGAAGCCTGACGGTGGAGAATTAACTTTATCTGGTGGAGATGATCTGAAGTCATTCTTGGTTTGTTGTTCACAATTTGCAACTCAGTTAGAAAAAGCCGCTAAAGAGAAACATCTTATTTTGAAATCTCTTTTTAAGTTGTTTCAGCAGCAAGACAATCAGATGGAAGAGATAAGTAACGATCAAAGTTTTTTAGAAGCAGACTTTCCAACATCTGATAAAGAAATCAATTTGAACATTGCACAAGTAGAAAGGCATGCACAAAAACTTGAAGAACTGAGAAATCACCTTAAAGATGATTTCAAATATTCCTGGAAAGCCCTGATAGCTAATCTCAAGAATATGAGAAAGCCACTAGAAGCAACGCAAGGTTATGAAAATGTACAGCAGAAAACTGAAGGATTCATAAAAACCCACTCAACTGAAGAATCTGTAGATGTTTCTGCAACTGGGCCACGGACTGCTCGTTCAGTACCTAACCAATTCAATGCCATGTTGAAAATATGTGAAAGACAGTCAAATATGTTAGAGAGAGCCAGGAATGATCAAGTTTTGTTAGAAACTAGACACAAAAAGTTGCAAGGTGATTTCCAAATGTTATCAGAGCAGAAATTGGTGCTGGAAAATGAACTAAAAAAGTTGAAGAATACCAAGAAAACAAAGTCTTCATGTGATCAAAGAGAACTATGAAAATGGAGAAGAAAAAACACCAAAGAAAAATGTGAAGATTCAGAAAAGAAGAAGTCTCCAGTTAAAGAGCTTAAGACACAAGATGTCCTTCAGGCCCAGGTCTCAGCTGTCCTCAATGGAAGCCCAACTGAAAACAGATCCATATAGAATTTCTGAAATACTTTGGAAAAGTCTCTCAAACCTTCAGAGAGTGGATGGGAGCAAAGTAAGAAGATCCCACCTGAGCAGACACATGGTATTGCTTACAATAAAGTACTTTAGTTTGTGGGGGTTTTTTGCATAAAAAAACACACACAAAAAACCCCTGAACAGCCCTGTGGTCTTAGGTGAAAGAGCAATCTCTTCCTCTGGGCACTCCAGGTGCTCCTGGATCTGGCCTTACTCTTCCTCCCCTAAGTTCCCACACTCAGCAGACAGTCAGCCAGACCCAGTAGGGCAGGACATACAGACAGGAGTCCTTCAGGACCCTGCACTCCTGGGCCTTCCAGCTCAAAACTGGACCTGGGTATCCAGGGGTCAGGAAGTGGGTGGAGGATGGGGCTTTCCCTTTAGGACCTGGGAGGAGCTACCCCCAAAGGGTTTGGAGACGCGTGGACCTCCGGTACTTATAACTTCTCACCTCCAGTGACCTTCAAGCTGTTACCCAACCAGAGTGGGCAAGTTACCCAATCCTTCAAGCAGCATTTAGCCCAGCTCTGCACAGCCAGGCCCAGGTATTGTGAGGGACACAGAATGTTCCCACTCCAGAGGAGCTGGCGGTCTAGCAGGTGTGAGATGTGCGACGGAATATCAAATTCTAATATTCCTCACTTTGGCCCCAAATCTCACATTCCATATAATAAGAATCCTCTTTATTGATGACCTCTCTGGCAATACAGACAACCTCAGCTGATACCGGGAAGCAGTACCCTAGGGTCAAAGACAGAGAGTGTGTTGAGGGTGATAAACTTGTTACATCATTACTGAGCCTGAATATGCCCAGCCATGGCCACGCTGGGCTGTGGAACCTGAGAGTTTGACACTGGGGGGCTTACATGCCACCTTAGAAATTGACAGTGATGTATGACCACACCAACCCCACTGGACAGCCCTTCATCCTGGGGCTGTCAGGTCTTGTCTACTCTCCATCCTGACCGAACCTCTCATCGCCAACAGTGCTAGCAAACCAGACTTCCCAACACACAGGAGAGGATCACAATATGAAATACAGGTTGAATTTATTTTAAATTCAGGATTTGATGCAAATGATGCCTAGGAATTGCTTGTGTGTAGATTCCTGATCAACCATAGCTGCTGGACCTCCTACTCTATCATCATACATTGTCAGTTCCCACTGGACCCACACGGCGGGGTCTACACAGAACTTCCATGGGTACTTTTTTATCTGCTCATCAAACCACCTCTCAGGTAGGGTTGGCATAACTGGCATTTTACCCTCAGGGATGAAATAATTTGCCGGTGAGTGAGTTGGAACCCTAGCCAGTGTTCTCTAATGCAGCACACTTGCCATTTAAGGGCAACTGGTTTTAACTGTTCTAAAATTACAGGTCTTACTTTTCCCTTGTAAACACATCCTTGTGCAATCACTTGCTTCTAGGAGTTATAATCAGTAAAATTCTGGTGGTCTAATACTCTTGCCAAGTTAAATTTCTTCTATGGACCTATACAATCCTTTTCTCTTCTGGTAGGTCCTGGATTAATTACACAATACTTTAATGGGTTCACTATAGCCTCATTTACATAGAATTAAGCATTCAAAGATGAAAACTGATGTGTATAAGACAAACTGCAGAACTCACACTAAATTGACAACAGTTTTTGAGAAGTGAATCAAAACATTCAAACATTTAAATATTTTAGAAAAAAATGTCATGTTTCTATTGAAAGTGTATAGGGACATGAGACGATAATAATAAAATACCATCTTTAAAAAAATGTTTACCTACTAAATAGGGTATATTCTTGCCTTTGGACTACATTCTGTTGATGAAAATACTTCAGATTATACTTTTTTATTTATAGTTTCCTTTAGGCACCCTTAATCAAACAAACTGATTTCCTTCACTTGAGGACACTGAAGGCATCAACATACTTCTTGGAAGACCCACCTTTCCAGTTTGGCATCCTGTGGGGGTGAAAGAGATGATGTGGAAGCAGTGGGCACAGTGGGCCCACATGAAGGTCTTGAGGAATGATAAGCGTTGCTTCCGAAGTTGCTGTATCTAAAGAGTACAGAGGTTTAAGTTGGGTGGGGGAAGGAGACAGAGAAATGCATACAAGTCAGTAAATGAGTAACATTTAGCAAATGATCTTCATTTTTGAAAGAAAAATAGTGTGAAGATGCTAACATTGTTAGTGATTACTCTAACTGCTTTGTTTAGATTATTTCTCATTAGATGTTTCCCAAAGTTCAAAACCATTAGGCAGCAGGATTTATGACAAAGAGTTTAATATAATAAAACCCTCATATTTCCTGTCTTTTAAAATGTACAGTGAAACTATTTGCTAACATAAATTAAGAACCCAAATTATTTTCATTTGAATCACGAAGGGTTTTCTTGCCTCTCCTGGTGGTATAATTAGCATTCAATTCATCAGAGGTCTGCAGAAAATGCCAGATGATCGGCTAAATAAAAAACTTGTTAAAAATTCTGCTCTGGGTGTTTCTGAATCAATTTCATTTTTTATATAAAATCTCACTGTTTGGCCAGTGATAAGGAGAAAATGTCCCCAGGCTTTCTGGACTAGCCTGTTCCTTGGAGGCAAGTGCATCCATGTTTTCATCCAATGTTTCCCTAGAACCAAAATTATAGCCACTAGGTTTAAATGGGCTTTTATTGTTTCCCAGCCATCTCTGACAAGTTTCAGGATTTGTAAAATTCTAGTTTTCTTTCTGTTTTTCAGAATTGATGTTCTTTAGCAATTGTACCTAGCCATCATCACTCAATGCATTTCCAGAGAAGAAATCATTATGTGAAACCCTTGCATGGGGGTGGACATTCATGATCAGTTACAAATAACAATTTTCAGAGAGCTTTGCCTCTCCATCTGCTCACCACAGAGGAGGACAAACTCCTTCCCCTCCACTAGTTAGGGGCATTGTGTTTGGGTACATGTGATCCCAAGGGCCACTATGATAAAAGGGCACAGACCTCTCTATATACGATGCATCCAGTCCAAACTCCCATCCACAGAAATCAGTACTAACCATTCTGGAAAACAATTTGACAACAAAATGTAGATTTTTTGACAGAGTAAGTCTACTTTGGGAAACTTATTATAACCTTATGGCTATTCATCAATATACTGAAAATGTCATACAGGAAGAAGCTCACTGGAGCATTATAGAGATCACAGTGAAACCCTGGAAACTACTCAACCAGGTAACAATATAAGGATGTCTAATAAAGTGTGATATATTATTCAACGGAATATCAGGCACCATTAGAAATGATTGCCAATATTATAAGGGGAAACATGAGAAATGCTTTTATACATATTCTAAATTAAAATATCAGAATACAATACACACTAAGTTTGATCACAACTGTACAAAAATATTCTTAAAGGTCAAAAATGATGGGTAGATGAAAAGTGTCAAGACAGACCATCTATTTTAGAAAGTGGAACACGGAGTTGAAAGGTCACATTTTCCATAATACACTACATTATTGTAACAAGAAATAAAATATTTCTATTTCCCCAAATCTATCCAGCATGCTAAGTCTTGTGTGCTGGGATATTGCTTTTATTTATTTATTTGGTCCCACATGCTGGTCTGTGCTCAGTGCCAGGCCCTCTACCAGGCTAATGGGGTCTCGGATCACACAGTGTAACTCCATCGTCCTCCTCTGTGAACACACCACCTTCGTGGGACTTGGTTCCTGGCATTTATTTTCCCTTCTGTTAAGAAACCCAACACTCTGCATGTACAACAGGTTAACTACTTCTCTGAGTGTTGGGCTGATTTTTCAAGAGGACGCCCAAACCACAGGTCATGGAGAAAGCAGAAAAGCAAAGGATGAAAAATATGGGCCAAGAAAGAAGAAGCAGAGAAGGAATTAAAGAGCTCAGGGGTGGAGAAGAGAGGGAGAAGCAAGGGAGCAAGCACTGGCATGGGAGAGGCAGGAAGGAGGCTGCCCCCAGGGGCTTCAGCCCTGTGTCACCCAGCTGCCCACACTCTCGGCTTATTATCATACGCAACTAACGCAAACTCCTTCCAACCAAAAGTGGGCATCCTGTAGACTGTTTTAACAGGATTACTTTACTAAAATTATATTTAAATGACGTTATGGAAATAAAACAAACACAATGTGTTTATTTCTCGTTTGGTTTTTCTAATGGCTGAGCAATTAATTCAAGTACCTCACAGTCTGTCCAATTTTGCTGCCCAATCTCAGCCAAACTAACTGGATCATACAATTCACTGACTAAGCTGTTCAGTATTTTTTAATTATTATTCTTTTTAATGATTAACTGGTTAGTCTCTATTATAACCCATTCAATTGTAGTTACCCACTGATCAGTTAAATCTGTGGCTGGAGAGACCCATGAAAACCACACCAAGTGACCATGAAAATCTTAATAGGAATAAAGAATATATATATACAGTATTCAAATTCCTGCAAATAGTGAAAAAATTGTAAACTTTTCTCAGTTAGATCTAATTAAATCTTCATTCACAAACATGAGGCTGCTTTTATCAACTTACATGTATAATCATTTCAGCAATTTATATGTTTCTCCTGCTGCCAATTCCTAGGGTTGTAAGTGGTAGTGAAGCTTGGAAAACAAGTGGGAGGAAACTGGGTCCCAAGAAAGCCCCACCAGAGGCTGTGAGACTACCACCAGAAAGTCCCGGGTCACCATCAAGGTAACACCACCCTGCTGGGGAAGATGAGGCAGCCAACATATTTTTATTCCAGTGAAATGGATAGCTCTTGGGAAGCAGGGATGGCTCAGCGGATTGAGCGCTCACTTTGCAGCCCCAGAGACCAGGGATCAAATCCCTGCCCTGGCCCGTGTGGACCCATGTGCTGAACTGGGGTGTGCTTCCCATGCGGGAGGCCCCCAGCCCAGCTCCTGCCATGTGTGGCTCCCACCCACCTGTGTGGAATGAAACCATGTCAAAAACTGATGACGTATAGCTGTGGAGACTGCTCTGGGCCCTCCCCCTTCTCTCTGTCTCATTCTGTCTGTCAAAATCAATAAAATAAATCTTTAAAAAAAGAAAAGTACAGCTCTTAACTTCCACATAGATACTGTTCTTGGAGGGCATAAGGGTCATGTTGGAGACAGTCCATAAAAACTGTGGGAACAATCCCAGTAATCACAGCATTTTAAACCTGGAAGAGACTGGTAGAGAACTTGTAGTTTGGAGATGTTCAAACTGGACTTCACATACCCCTGGAGGTATACAAAGCCAGGAAATAAGAGGACATGAATTTTCAGATCCTCCACTTCCATAGCTGCTCTTTTGTAAAATAGTTTTTCCCGTGGCCATCCTAGGGTGGCCACGTTCTCCTTTCCTGCCTTCCCTTCCACACAAACTAAACAAAATAAACAAACAAAAACCAAAGTGGAACCTTCTCATGCAGGCTGAATCAGTGTGGGGCACTGCTCTGAGCTGTAAAATCTCCAGGGTGCTAGCAAGAGAGTAATATGGGAAAGCATCCCTCCTGAGGAAATTCCTTAAGAAATACTGAGAAAGGAGAACACAGGGCTGTATTCAGGGACACACTGAGAGCCAGACCTCAGGCTTGTTTCTATCTATTCACTCACCTACTTGTCAGTCAGCCCCCAGAGGTGAGATGGTTGTCACAGCAACACATATCAGTGCAGCGGAATTGAAACATGAAGTCAGGCCTTTTCTGACAGAATTCAGGTCACATTTGAGACTGGCTTGGCCAATTAGGCATATGTAAATGTTTCCCATAATTCAATCAGTTAACTCCAAGGTCCCAAGGTTTTCACAAAAATAAATTTAAAGCACATATACAACAGACAAATTGGATCCTTTACAACGATTTAAGTTTAAGATTAAAAAAACAACAACAAACTAGACAGGTTACTTAGAACTTTGAGGGAAGTTTCAAAATCCTTTTAGGTTGTACGAGTATGTAAGCAAAAAATGGTTGATCACCACAGTTCTAGGTTAATTCTTCTCGTTATCAGATGGCACGCCTGACACCCATAGCAGGGGGCCATTTTGTGGTGTGAAAGAGTCACCCACCAGGCCCAGGTCCTGTAAGGCTTCATTCAAAACGAGGTGTAACTTCTTGCAGGGCACCCGGGCTGACAGTCCCTGACAGGAAGACTCTGTCTTACTGACGAAGACTTGCCTGAAGAACCCCTGGCAGAGAGCAATTAGGATTAGGGCCTTGCCTTAGGATTTACTGCATACACACAGGAGAGAAAGTGACCAACTGCCTAAAAGAGAAGACCAGGGTCTAGAGCAGGCTGCCTGGGGTGGAAACCACTCCCCCTTACCTAGCCTCTTTGTGCTTTTAGTCCCTCATTGTAAATAAGGGCAAGTGATAGAACCTACCTCTTAAGCGTTAAGTGATATATTAAAATCTAATTTCATAAAGGCTCACTCAATAAATGTCAGCAATTATTATTACTCTGACATAGGAGTAGTCCTCAGCATTATACAATTATTAACTTTGGACAATTGATTGCTCAAAATATACAACCCTCTGTTCCCCGTTCACTACCCTGCAGACATTTCTAATCCAGGCATTGCTGAAGGGCAGGCAGGCAGGTAAGCCGACAAGAACGGCTGAAAATTCCCTGTGCAGTCTTGGTTTGTGCACTTCCCCTCTAATATTTATAAGAATTATGGAAGTGTTTACATTTTAAATAACGTAATTGTATAGATGCCAATAAGGAGACTCAAGTTGTATTATTTATCATCTCCTAGGAAGTTATGAGTAATCGTTGAAAAAAGATGTCCACATTAGAATAAAAACCAAAGGCCATAGAAAAGGGGAAGAAAATACAGACACCCGCTCATTAGAAGAAAAAGACCAGAAGTTGTAAGGCTCAGAGGCAGAATGTGGGCTCAAATGGAAAGAATCTGAGCAACTGTTAAACTAAAGGGAAGCCCCACTCAAAATGTTTCATGCAAAGATGACTAAGTACTTCCTGAAATTCTGCAGGTCAAACAAGACCCTGTGCCTGGTAAATGAGTGCGTGATGAATAGATTATGTCAGACCATGCACTTTAAAACCTTACACTTAAAATCCACCTTTAGTAGTTGTAGTATAACAAAAGAGATGAGGACTTCAAGCAAATGACAATTTTCTTTTATATCTTGTCTAAATACTGGTAAGTACTTAGTCAGTGGACAGGGAGTTAGTTTATAGGACTGCTCTCTGCTCTAGCTGGAATACACACACACACACACACACACACACACACACCAGAAGACACACACACACA
>PVKE010018151.1:0-29897 GCA_004027555.1 Craseonycteris thonglongyai
AGTCTCCACAGTTGCACATCATTGGTTTTTCCACATAGTTTCATTCCACAGGTGGGCGCGGAGCTGCACAGGGCAGGAACTGGGCCGGGGTCTCACCCCGGTGAGAACTGAACTGGGGGCACTCCCCAGTTCAGCACATGGGTCCACACGGGCTGGGGCCCGGATTCGATCCTCGGTCCCCGGGGCTGCAAAGTGAGCGTTTAACCCACTGAGCCATCCTGGCTTCCCCTGAACTGTTTTGATTTCATGAAACTTGGGTTGGGCCTGGATTTTTCTCAACTCAGATCTTGTATATGTATATGTGAAAACTTTTGACTGTCTGGACTTGTAATCAAAGTGAAAAACAAGGGTTGTACTGATATGGCTTCATAGCATATGTTTACAAAATTAGGAAGATATTTCACTGGGATCATATGGAAGTTAGTGGTCAAATAGAATCTAGGGTTGTTCTGAGCTTGATGTGTTGATCTCTAAAAGGTAATGAGATGCTAAGGGTTGGTATCAAGGACTTCACTAAATAGAACATGTCTTGTTAAAATCAGTGATCTAAAATAAGTTTGATTTGAGGGTCTCTACTGTTTTTTTCTAACATTAAAAAAAATTTTGATGTATGGCTGATATTAACCCAAAAAATCATTTTTTAACAACAAAATTCTTTCATGCTCCTAGAATTGTAAGGTCCTTCTCAGTTTTTACCAGTTTATGTTTCAAAATTCTCCAACCATTATTTTTCCTCTTGGATTTTCTTTTAATCCAGTGTTTCTCAATTGGGTTTCCCCATTATCACTGCCCCCCCCGAGAATCTTTTAGACTTTTATTTTTGTTCTAACCTCTTCTGAACCCCGTGAAAATTTAATACCATACAGTTTCTTTATACCTGTTATAATATTTACAGGATCAGAAACCATTGCAATATCTAAGACTTTTCTTTTCCATCTAAGATCCCATTTTGACCACCTTGGGTTGATACCACCACCACAGAATGGAGACTGTAATCACTTCCCAGGGTGACATTAGGGCAGAAGTGGTTCCTGGCTACCTCACACCTCCAGCCCCCTTCCTCATTCCTCTCCAGGAAGTCCTGTGCTGTGACAGGACCCCTTTAGGGCAGCCTGCCATGGCCCTCCCCTATCCTGCCCTCCATTGCCATCTCTGCTGAAATCCTCTGACCCTTAGGACTTGTTCCTGAAGTCACTTAAGAAGTATTTCCATCAAAATGGCAACAGCGCTGCCCCTTAATACTTCGTTTCTGAGCAGTAAGAAAGGTCAATATACAGGGTCCAGCAGAAGTAACGCCCTTTTACCAGCTTATGAAAAAAGGGCGCTACTTCTGCTGGACCCTGTATTTTTCTGATGTAAAATAAGAAAGTCCAAGCATGATTTCATTTATCTTCCTGCTTCTTACTGTTTTTTTCAGCCTCTTTCAGCCCCATTGTGTGCAATTCCTTAAACTTGCTTTGTTCTGACTGGCAAATCCGCCAATTTTCACCACCCTAGTACACTTGAGATAAAGGACTGCTTAGATATGTCCACGCTACTTTATTTTTAAAACGTGATCTACATAGTTGTTACATTTCTGTGTCAAAATTTTTTTTAAGCATTTGTCATAACTCAGTCATTTCAAAAGTCTCATGGTCCTGAAGAATAGGATCAAATGCTATCAGTCCTCAGCGCCACACCCCTCCCAGGGTCCCACTCAGGAGAACTAACAACTTTCAACTCTTTTAAATTAAATTTATTGGGGTGACATTGGTTACTGTACTTATATGGGTTACAAGTGTGCATTTCCTTGATATATCGTCTATGTGTTGCATTATATGCTCACCACTCAGAGTCAGTTCTCCTTCCATCACCATAGATTTGACCCCATTTACCCTCATCTACCTCCTCAGTCCCCCTTCCCCTCTGCTAACCACTCAACTGTTGTCTGCGTCCATGAATTTTTGTTTATTTGACTTGTTCATTTGTTACTTTCAGTTTCACATCCTGCATATGGTTCTTGATGTTTTTCTATCTGATTTATTTCACTTGGCACGATAATCTCAAGGTTCATCCATGTCGCAAATGACAGTACAGATATTCCATCTTTTCTTATGGCTGAACAATATTCCATTTTATTTGAGGTTTTTTTTTCTTCTTATTTGCTTAAATATTTCTAAGTAACATGATTTGCTGCCTGTGTCTTGCTTTTTGGCTTTTACTAATAGAATTTGCTTCCTGCTATAGAAAATGCAGTTTTAGCTCTGTTATAAACTTTTCCCCTTGTGTTACCAAGAGAATTATACTAACATTTTGATTATATCAATATTTAATATGTTCTGACTATGTAAATTTTACTCACTGTCTGACTATCTAGTTAACACTAATATGATTTATTCTGTATTTTTTGTATCAACTTATATCATGTTCTCCCTCCCTCCCTTTACTTCTTATTTCTTCCTCTTCATACTTTTTCTTTTTCAAATGAATCTCACAGGCTGATACAAACAAATTTTCTTTTTATAGAAGATACTTTAATATATTTTTATTTATTTATTTATTTTTATTTTTGACAGAGAGAGAGAGAGAGAGAGAGAGAGAGAGATACAGAGACAGAGAGAGAACTGAACTGGGGGAGCTCTCAGTTCAGCATATGGTTCCGCACGGGCCGGGGCCGGGATTCGATCCCTGGTCCCCAGCGCTGCAAAGTGAGCGCTTAACCCACTGAGCCATCCCGGCTTCCCCAGAAGATACTTTAAAAATATTTCTTTTTATGTGTTATAATAACAACTCACTAAATTAAAAAAAATAATATTAAGGCTAGAATAAAAATATGTAGAATAGGGAAACAAAAGAAACTGGAGGAACAAATAAAGTTGTAAACAAATAGAGACCCAGATTTGGTAGAGCTAAATGAATGTAGCTAACAGTGTAGTTCTTTAAGTGTGTTACTATGACATGCCTAAGATAATAAGTTTTCATGAGCAAATGAAGCTAGAACAAGAAAGACTAGTCACTGATTAAGAGACCAGAGGGGGGAAAGTTAGACTTCCAAGTCTGATGAGATTCCAATAACATGTCCTTTTATTCATCTAATGAGCATCGTCTACTTCCCTGAGTGTAATGTTCTCAGTGCAACTTGGAAACTGATTCAATGGTTTACCTAAATAGTGCTATTGATATAAATAAAGGACTATAACTAGAGATCCTCAACTTCTGTAGTTGGTGTAGATCTTCCAAGTAGATGAAAATTAAGAGAAGGAAAGCAGACTATTCAGATGTGCACGTGTGGTGCTGGGACACTGCCCATGCCCAACATCATGGACCATCACTGCTGAGAGGTAGGAGACGCTTTCGGGGACAGAACTCATGATGTGGGGAAACCTTCTGGGACTAAAGTTCAAAATCTGTTTCAAAGAACTAAAATCTGAGAGACTAGACTTCATCTGAGCATAGGTCTTCAATCATCAAGGCTTAGTGTTTACTAAGTGATAGTTTCGTTTGGTGGATTGATTTTTCTCTGCTTTGGTCACTGATTTTCCTCTAAAGTTTAAATTTAAACAGTTGATAATGTTATCAATACAGGAACCAACGACCAGCATCTGTAATTAAGTAGAGGAATTTTCCCTCTTTATAAAACATTTATTTACAGAAATTTTTATTTATTTAAATTTTTTATATACAATTTATTTTATATTTTTAATAGTTCAAAAAGGAGAGAATTTTCTCTGTACAACAGTTTTTCTCTGGGTTGGGGGAAGAGTTAAACTTCTGACAGGCATTTCATCCACTTTGTATTGAATCTTATGGTTTGGAAGGATTGATATTTAGCATTGTGAAGTAGAAAATACACTTGCATCTTATTTCTAATGAAAATATATCCATTTATACTAACGACTAGGAGATATTAGTAGCATCTGTGAACTCTTGTCTTTTTCTCTTTTGCTGCCAATTAATATTTTCCTTCTTTTCAGAAAACAGTTTTGTGGATTGCTAATTTGTAAGTCAAGACAAGGAGAAACATGTTCACATTTTCAGACTCATTTCATAGCTGGTGGCTGGATGGCTTCCTGAGAAGGTTTGTGTGTAGCCATCCTCTCTGGCCCTGCCTACAGCCAGCCAGTGTGCAGCCACCACCACCATCTCTGTGGACGGGAGGGTGGGTCCTTTGGGGAAGCGAGGCCCTGGGCACCCTTGTTGAGGAGGATGCAGCTGGAGAACCAGTAGGAAGGGAAATGGCTACCAAATTGCTTCTCAAGTTCATGGGTCAAGGGTATGGAACAAGGGGACAAATGATAACTTCTTGAAACTTTGGAGTCTATTTGTTACATAGGCAAGTGAAAAGGACAGAATCCTATGATATCAAAGGCTTCCTAATAGCAAACTGACTAGGGGATGTTGCAGCCACCATCACCATCTGCCTCTGAGTTTAGGAAAAGATACATGTGAACTTTCCATCTTCTTTCTAAGATGTGAAGGAAACAATTTCACCTGTGAATATGTGTTGCTCACACATGCTGTTTCCAAAAGAAAAATATGTGTAGAGAAAAACTTTATAAAACGAAATTCATAGAGTCCATGATAGAATAAAGAATATACTCTAGCATGTGTTGGAACAAGTGGTCGGTATTTCTGTGTAAACCTTGAGCTTTCTCCATTTATTTCTTTAAAGAATTATTCCTGTCCTTCCAACAGGCCACACTCCATGGGCCTCACATCTTCCATTGCAGAAGCTCACTGTAGGTGCTGACAAAGGTTAACTTCGTAACAAACAGTGAATTAGTCACGTGATGATATGTTCATTATCCTAGCTACTCATTCTAAATTACATGTTTTAAGAGAGAATATGAAATTGAACAATTAAGTAAAATTCATCTTAATGTTTGCTTTTTTTGTAATTTTACACATACATATGTATATCTCTCTAAAATGCAATTTGGTATCAGAAAATAATTTTGACTATCTAAAGACATCTGTTTCAGTTATTCCTATTTTAAAATTTTAAAAATAGAAAAAGTTATTCTATTGATTTTGAGTTCCGTAGGTTTTCTCTTAAGTCAATTTGAAACATCATGCAGATCTTTAACGCTACACAAATGAATGCAACAAAGAAAAAAATAATCCAGGTCATGAATTTCCTTGTAACTGTTAGAAGCGGATAACCAATTCCAACAGATAGTTTTATTTTTCAGTGGATTTTTTTTTTTATTACTGTCACCAAACATTTGCTTCTGAGTTAAAACCTATAAAAGACAGGCTGTCAATATAAGAAATCAAGTGGACTAAATGTCAGATATCCTAGACTGTAATTCCTATTCTAGCAACTAAATGGTTCATTCACGTTTGATAAAATGTCCGCACTGGTAGGTGTTGAAGCAAGGAGGGCTAACGCAGATGCCTGCAGCAGGGAGAACGTGGGCCGGGTGGATGTGCAGATTTACCCGCTTTGAGAGGGGAGGGACTCAGGCCAGGTAGACAGTGCTTGTCCTTCTCGAGTCGGCACATCACTCCCCTTATGCCTGCCCTGACAACCTGACCCTCTGGGCAGGCATTTTGCAATCTCCATGTGAAGGAACTAACCTGTGTGTGGTCTGTGCTATTGTGCACCGACTATCCCATTACTTGGATGATAACCTGTATCTTAGATGTTTAAGTGATTTTGAGTCCATTAATCTTGATATATTGGGGAAACATTTGTTTTTTTGTGGTTACCTTTTTGGTTTATTGGAAACCTGAAAAGGCTTTAAATTATTAAAAACTGTTCTTTCTAATCTGTTTGCTTTGAATGAAAGAACTGGAACTTTCAGTGTATTCTTCTTTTGCCTTCAGTGCTTGTCGGAGTGAAATTATGATGAGCTTGGTAGTACCATGGGACAAAGTATAAGGCTTCGGAAGGACAATGCTGCCTGTGACAGTCATTTGAATGGTTGGTTTCCTCACTGCTGTTCAGGAGACACTGGTGCAGTCAGTCACTCTTGGTGACTCTTTCTTTCATGAGATGAGTTCATTGGAGGGAAGGAGGAAATCCAGTGTATGCTAAGCATGTGTGTTGCTTTGAAAGGGAACTTGAAGGATTTGGAGGGTTCAGAAGCAGAAGCGATGTATAGGAGAGGAAATGTGGAAAGGCTGTGCTAGGCACATGTGAAGGTGGGTTAGCATGAAGCCCTGTTCATTTGAAACATGTTAGAAGTAGGAGAGAAGGAAGTGAAAGAAGACACATCCTAGTCTGAGGTCTTGGTGTAGCTTTTCTGTACACGTTCTGTGTCTCTCTGACTTGTCATGGTTTGAAGGCAGATACATTTCTCCCTTCTCTATCCACAGTATTGCCTCAGTGAATTTGTCGATTTCATTTCATCTGACTTGAGATGTCCAACTTTCAAGTGAGTTCTTGCAAATAGTCTACTTAGTAGAAACAGCTAAATTTTAGTACCTTGAGCTTCCACCCAACCCTTTCATATGGATTAACTTTTTTGGAAGACTCAGGAGAGAAGTGTTATGCTTTTTGTGTCTTTGATGATATAGAGATATGACTTGTCTTGGCATTTAGACTACTCTTTAAGTTTATAACAACACATACAAGTGAAAATAAGATTTCATGTTAGGAAATCACAAGGAAATAATACATAAGGCTGTTTAGTCCATCTGAAGGATGATTGTTGAAAAGAAGCTTCAGATTGTGTATGATTAAAGCTTTCAGACTTTAGGAGTCTGTGACTCACATTGTTATATTCCAGTGTTCAATACAATTCAGTGGTACCAGTGTCTGCATGTAAGTGGGGAGCAATTTATTATATAAAAAGATCATCATTAAAATACTGGCTGAGGCTGTCGCCTGAATTGACACCTTGCCCTGGCCCATCCGCCTGCCCGCAGTTTTGGGCCTATACCTCCCCCTCCCTGCCAGCTACCAAAGACGTCACCATGTAAGGAGCCTAGCTCCCCCGAGCTCCGCCTGCCATGGTTGCCGGCGTGACTGAAAGTGAGCTACACGTGGCTCTCACTATTTGGCTGCTTGTGCATGGATGGGAAGTAGGATGCATCATTGGGAAGAAAGGGGAGTCAGTTAAGAGGATCTGTGAGGAGGGTGGCTCATGGATCCACATCTTGAAGGGAGCTGTCCAGAGAGAATCATCACTCTGACCGGCCCCACCAATGCCATCTCCAAGGCCTTTGCTCTGATCATTGACAAGCTGGAAGTGGATAGCAGCTCCATGACCAGTAGCACAGAAGCCAGCGGGCCCCCTGTCACCCTGAGGCTAGTGGTGCAGGCTGCCCGGTGTGGCTCCCTGATTGGGAAAGGCAGTTCAAGATCAAAGAAATCCCTAAGAGTCCTGGGGCCCAGGTCCAGGTGGTGGGGGATGGGTGGCCCAATGCCACCACGTGGACCGTCAGCATTGCTGGCGTGCCGCAGGCTGTCACCGAGTTTGTCAAGCAGATCTGCCTGGTCATGCTGGAGATGCTCTCCCAGTCTCCGCCAGCAACAGTCATGACCCTTTTGGCCCAGCCCCTGCCAGCCAGCCCCCTGGTTGTCTTCATGGCTGGCTAAGGTCCGTGCAGCGATGCGGGGGCTACCACCACCACCAAGGACCTGGGGGGACCACCTCTCAATGACCACTCAATTCAAGGACAACACACCATTGCTCCACTCCTCGCCAAGATAAACCGGTTGGCAAGACATCTGTCTCACTTTGATGCATGGCGAGACTGGATTCCCCAGAACTGACTACAGCTCTCTGAAAGTGAGAAGCTATGGGGCAAGTTTGGATGCATCTACTCAAACCACCCATGAACTCACCATTCCAAATAACTTACGTGGCTGCATAATGTGGTTCCACAACACCGACATTAGTGAGATCCACCAGATGTCCGGGGCCCAGAGCAAAATTGACAAGTCTGGTGGAAGGCAGGTCACTCTCACTGCTTCTGCTGCCAGTGTTAGTCTGGCCCAGTGTCTACTCACTGCCAGGCTTTCCTGTGAGAAGGGCGTGCAGTGTAGCTAGAACAGTGTAGGTCCATTCGTAAGCCCTTTCTGCTGTTTCCCCATGATCCAGCTGTGTAATTTCTGGCCAGTGATTCCAAGTTTTAAATAATTTGTAAGTGTTCAGTTTCTACACAACTTTGTCATCTGCTAAGACTTTAAAAATCACATTCTCTGTTTAGCTGTTAATGCTGGGACCCATATATTTAGTGTTGTAAGCTTTTCCCTGTTTTCAGTTTTTGTTTGTGTTTTTGTTTTTGTTTTTGTTTTGGCTCATGAGTTTTATTTCTCTTGGGTGATAAGAAATGTAAAAGTGGAATGTTCATAAATTTCAGTTTAGTTTTGTAATGTTAAGGATTTAAAAATTTAAAAATGGATTGGCTAAAAAAATGAAAAACCCTTTAGCCTTTTCACTCTAGATCGCATTACTCTTCGTGGTCTTATTGCACAGCACTTGATCTAGGGAGGCCTGACCTTGAACAAGCGCAACTAGTATGGTTCCAGTGTCAATAAAAATATATTTATATCCTTCTCCCCTTGCCATTTCATGTCATTTCGGGGGCTGATCATTTCCTGGGCCTGTATGGAAATTCAGCAGCCCAATGATTTAGTAATTAGACAGCATGCTCCATTTAATAATCACAGTTCTAATGTGGTTAAGGGAGTGGCTTCCCCTCATTGACTTTCTGGAGACTTGAGTGTTCATAGTGCCACCTCTGTTGTTCGCTTCTCACACTTCATTGGGACCCACAGTCCCCCCTTCTTAAAGATAGGACTGGGTATTCTCTGCACCCTGCTTTCCTAATGTCATTCGTGCCTATTAGCACTGGAGGACATTCGCTGAGTGAGGACTCCCAACTGGAATGTTCAAGAAATTCATGTGCTCGGATGTTTCCACGGGAATTTTGAGTCAATAGATTTTTAAGTTTCACAGGGGCTCCTGATTCACAGCAGATGCGAAATCCCCTAAGCTGGATGTTCATTAAATAATTTTTTTAATAAAAATTTTTTTAATTACATTTGACAAATTATATTTGTTTCAGGTGTATAGCACAGTGGTAAGACATTTATATAACTTACAAAATCCTTATTCTGATATATTTGGTTCCCATCTGACACCACCTATAGTTATTGTATTTTATTTACTGTGTTCCCTATGCTGCACTTTACATCCCTGGGATGCTTCTTGATTGCTTTCCCCTTTTCACCCACCCCTCCAACTCTCCTCCCATCACCCCCACACATCTAGTACCCATCTGACACTACACACACTCACTGTAACATTATGGACCATATTCCCATGCTATGCTCTACACCCCATAAGTATTACTTTGTAGCAACCAAAGTGTCCCAATCTCCTCCCCGCATGTCACCCACTGGTCTGCAGTGAGCCCCAGAAACAAAACAGCAGTCAGTGTTGGGTTAAGGAGCAAGATATTGACAAACAGAGAGGCAGCCAGAATTAGGAAACAAAGAAATACATCTGGGGGAAAAAATAAATAAATAAAAAGACAGGAGGAAATATAGGATGGTGGCAAACAAATAATCAGTGACAGAGCCCACCACAATGGCTATAATGATGCTCAAGCAACTTAATGAAAATTTCAACAAAAAGGTAGCAAGCATTAATTTTTTATAAACTTAATCATGCCAATGCACTTTCATTAAATGACATTTAAATTTTAAATGAGTTCTCATTTAAAATGAGTTCTCTAATAAGGATCTCATGAAGTTTTTCCAGTTTTTCCCCAGTTTGAGTAAGATTATAAAAATACCCTTTCTACCTTTTCAGACTGATTAGTAAGCATTGATTTTTGTATAAATCCTCTGGGATGGCTGAGCCCTCCCCAGTTACTCTATGTTAGTAATTTTTAGGCCAATAGTCAAAGGCTTAAATGTATCTCTTACCTTAATATACTTGTATCTTTATTTGTTGAGAATGAAAGAAAATGGAACTTTTGTAAATGTACTGTGACACTAAAACAATGAAACACAGGATACCAGATACACACTGTCTACCCATCTCATATTGGACATACAGGTCTGGTGGCCATTTGAGCACTTTAATCTCTTACAAATTACTCTATTTAAAAAACAAAAGGTGGGGAAGCCAGGATGGCTCGTGGGTTAAGCGCTCACTTTGCAGAGCCGGGGACCAAGGATCGAATCCCGGCCCCGGCCCGGCCCGTGCTGACCCATGTGCTGAACTGGGGAGCGCCCCCAGTTCAGTTCTCTCAATGTATCTCTCTCTTTCTCTCTCTCTCCTCTCTCTCTCTCTCTCTCTCTCTGTTTCTCGCTCTGTCAAAAATAAATAAAAATATATTTAAAATAAATAAATAAATAAGAAACAAGGGGATGCAGGGATGGCTCAAGTGGGTTGAGTGCTTGCTTTGCAGCCGCACTGGCTGACCTGTGTGGAGCAATATGCTGAACTGGGGTGTACCCCCAGTTCAATTCTTGCTGGAGGAAGCTTCCCTCATGGCTCATGGGTATGTGCTTCCCATGCAGGAGGCCCCTAGCCTGGATCCTGCCCTGCGAAGCCTCCCTCCCACCTGTGGAATGAAACTGCATCGAAAACTGATGAACAACTATAGAAACTGCTCTGAGCCCTTTCCCTTCTCTTTGTCTCTCTCTCTCTCTGTCAAAAACAAACAAAACAACAACAGTAAAATTCTTTTAAAAAATTC
Organism: Craseonycteris thonglongyai; assembly: GCA_004027555.1. Classification (NCBI taxonomy): domain Eukaryota; kingdom Metazoa; phylum Chordata; class Mammalia; order Chiroptera; family Craseonycteridae; genus Craseonycteris; species Craseonycteris thonglongyai. The sequence goes on from PVKE010018151.1 coordinate 10,645, forward strand.
ATGTTTTTATTGAAAAAAGGCAAAAGAATCTACAGGGAATACATGAAACCTCTAAAATAGATGGTGTGCTAGGTACAGTTAGGTGTTTGTTTGTTTTTTCTTTTTTAAAGAAAAAGAATATTCAAATTTGATTTTTTTTAAAAGATGGCACCAGCTTTTTTCAATGAATCAACATGTATTTATTGTGCATTTATATGGCATACTGTACATTTGGTTGTCATAAAATGGCAAGATTATGCTGAATGTTTAGAACGTGTGCTAAAAAGAGTTCTTACTTGTTTCACTAGTGTAAATTTTTTCAGGTTTAGTAAGCAGACATCTCGGAATGTGGTGCCATTATGGATAAGTCGTATCCTTATGTGTCTTTCGTTTTCTAACTCCCTTAAATGATATGCCACAATACTTCAGGTCCTTGTGGGACACTGACGTTTTCATTAGAGCAACATGACTTGGGGAAATACATTTGCATTGGTTTTATAAGCTTTACTATCATTTTGCTAATAAATATTTACCATTGTGTTACATTTAAATATTAAATTCCCCTTTAAGATACCCAGTAAATGATATTGTTAAAATCTCATTTATATACTGCTTTTTTATATTTTATATGTGACTTGCTCTTTATAAACATAGCTTCTTTTCTCTCTAAAGATAGTAACTGATCTATCCTTCTTGATTTCATCTCCAAAACATGATTTAGGAAATAGTAAATATTCTTAACCATTTATTGAGAAATTGCAACCATCAGTGGGAAGCACCCTTTGAAGTGCTTCATCTCCAACGCAGTGTTTCTCTCTCCATTTCTCTATATTAGGCTAGTTTTACAGCTTTAGAGTTCATTGCCAAACCATACCATACTGATGCCAGAATTTTTATTGGGCTAACAAATATGCTTAATTTTTGTTTAACTTGTGAAGAATGCAGATCATAATTTATACTACTCTGTGGAATGTGAAAAATACAGTAATTGTAAGGCACAGAGATGTAATTAATCCTCTGTAAGTGACATGTCACCACTGTGAAGTTATAACACAGATAACATTACAGGAAAAATGAAGGCCGTGTAATGACTTAAACCAAGAGCTAATAAATGAGGCAAGAAACAGCTTACCTATTATGGCAAGAAAAGGGGGAGTTTATCTTTCTTTTATATTTTACAAAATGTTTTTATTCAATGCCAAAATAATCAATGATTTCAATACTACTAGCATAAAGAAGCTGTGGTATTACAGTTGTGGGGCACAGACTTTTTTTCTCTGTTGTAGATTTCAGCTAAGCTTTGAGGGTTTTACACTGTATAGGAACTTCACATTGTAGATCAGCAGTGTCCAACCTTTTGGCTTCCCAGGGTCACATTGGAAGAAGAAGAAGAATTGTCTTAGGCCACATATAAAATACACTAACACTAATGATAGCTGATGAGTTTTAAAAAATCACAAAAATATGTCATAATATTTTAAGAGTTTGTGTTGGGCCTCACTCAAAGCTATCCTGGGCCGCAGGTTGGACATGCCTGTTCTAGACCCTCTAAATCCAGAGAAAGTGACTTGCCCAGTGCATGTACTTAGGAGGATTCTGGGAAGTCAATGAGTGGTCTTTTTATTCTATTATTATTGGGTTTTTATTTTTGAACAAGCTTTGGGAAAATATTGATTGCAATTGTACTATGTTGAATTCAGCTCTTTATTTTTAAAAGATAATCCTGTCAAAATATAAAGCTTTATAGTGATGATAACTTGTTTATAAAACACTTTGACAAGAATAAAACCCATTTAATAAAGGAAAGTAGTGGTGATATAGAAAAACTCATTGGGGAAATGGTTTTGCAGTGAAGAAAATATACTACCAAAGAGAGTGGACTTCAACGTCCTGAGTTCTGGGTGCCAGTTGGGCTTGATCTCAGCCAAGTTTCATTTCATCCCTGTTTGTTTGTTTTTTATTTTAATGTTTATTAAATTCATTGGGGTGACGTTGATTAAAATTATATAGGTTTCAAGTGCACTATTTTCTAATACACCATCTGTTGTGTGTTCACTACCCAGAGTCAGTTCTTCCATCACCATGTTTTTTACCCTCTTTTCTTTCTTCTACTATCCCCTCTCTCCTTACCCTCTGGTAATCACTAAACTATTTTCTGTGTCTATGGGTTTTTGTTTCTTTGTCTCATTTGTTCGTGGCTTTCAGTTTTATATCTCACATGTGAATGAGGTAGGCTGACCAGAGGTACTGTTTTAAACAGGATGGAAAAAAATGGTACTGTTCCATTTCTAACTGTACATATGAGCAGTCTACTGACCCCTTGAATTTAGCCCAGTGAGAGTAAGCTGACTGTACGTACTGTTTGAAACGGGACAGTGCCTTTGTTTTCTGTCCCATTTAAAACATTAAGTATGTCTGATCAGCCTAGAGTGAAGTCATAAAGTCCTGGACTTTTTCTGACTTATTTTACTTAGCATGATAATCTCAAGACTCATTCATGTTGTTGTAAATCGCAGTATTTCCTCTTTTCTTATGGCTGAGGAGTATTTCCTTATGTATATGTACCACATCTTCTTTACCCAATCATCCCTCAAAGGACACTCGTTATTTTCATGTCTTAACCACCGTGAATAATGCTGTAATGAACATAGTGGTACATATATCTTTATGAATAAATGTTTTAAGATTTTGGGGGTAGATAGCCAAAAGAGGCAACCAATTGAATGAGGGAAGATATTTGCAAATAACACTTCCAATAAGAGCCTAATATCCAAAATAAATGAAGAACTCACACAATTCAACAACGGAAGCAAACAAACATTAGAAAAATTAGAAAAACATTCAGAGGACCAGAACAGACATTAATACTTTCCCCTAGAAAACATACAACCAACCAACAGATATATAAAAAAAATTGCTCAACTTCACTAGCTATTAGGGAAATGTGAGTCAAAACCACAATGAGATACCACCTCACACCTGTTAGAATGGCTGTAATCAATAAGACAAGTAATAACAAGTGCTGGAGAAGCTGCGGAGAAAAAAGGGACCCTCATAAACTGCTGGTGGGAAGGTAAATTGGTACAGCCAATATGGAAAACAGTATGGAGGTTCCTCAAAAAATTAAGATTAGGTCTGCCATACAATCCACCAATCCATTTTCTGGGTATCTACCCCAAAAAATCTGGTCCTGGGTAGTCTCTTGTGTAAAATGGAGATAGCAATATCGACTAGGTTCACATGAAGGAAAGAAAGCATGTTAGAGTCATTTGCATGGTGCCTCTACCTAGGAAATCCTTGGGAAATGGATTGAAGTTCCAAAGAAACTTTATTACTTCCTCGTTTTTTCTTGGTCTTTTTGCAACATGCATTAAAAAAAAGTACAACAGGTGTGCAATGTTGATCCTTATATTTTTGCATTTAGAAGAAAATCATAGGCAATTAAGAAGTTAAAATTCCCGTGATGATAAGTTGTTTATGGAACACTTTGACTGGAATAGAAACTCTATCACATGTGCTCATAGACCACCTGTATTCCTTTTTTCCCAAAGGTGTCCATTAACCACTTAGCCTGCCCCTAGCACAGCACTGTGGTTGGGTGGGGGGGTGGAGGAGAGTGGGAGGCGGCAGAGAGCCCCAAAGAAGACAAAATACAAAATCAGATTTCAGTTTTTGAGCAGTATTTTGGGAAGCCAGGACATTAGGTGAAACAATCAAAATGATAATCATACAATATATACTCAACTAGAATTTTATTATAAAACGAAATTACTGAACTTAGAAAAAGTGGTGAGGTAGGAGTAAATTAGTGACTGGTACAGATTAGAAGCCCAATGAGTAGCAAGTTAACTGGCATCCATAGGCATTGGTAAGTGCCAGATAAAGGTAAGTAGACTCTTAGTTAACTGGCACTTAAGCAACTGGCACTCCTCAAGCAACTGGTAAAAAAATCTCAAGCAAGAGGATACATTTTTTTGCTGATTGCTTGACATTTGTGTCCGTTGCCTGAGTTCTGGTTGACAAAGTTTACTGTATTGTCCTAAGAATGAGGAAGACATTTAGGAGCAAGCTTTAAACCTGAGGTCACATGCCTCTTTGTGAAGCTGTGTTGAGTACCCAGAGACTGTCCATCGTCTCTCCCTTTTGCTGCAATTGATTTCAGCCACAACATTATCAGTGTTCATCACACACAACGGCGGGTTGTGATTTGCTCTCCTGGGGGGAGCAGGCACTCCTTAGGCTAGCTTCTAGAGTCAAAGGCAGCCACATTGTTCCTGTCCCTAACACATGCCCTGGGACATCAGGACTTGTTAATGAATATTTGTTGCATTAAATCATGGGTTTTGAGCTGGGCCTGGAAAGAGATACTAGATTTGCATTCATGGCGTGATGTGAGGGTGGTGGTGAGGTCACTTCAGGAATGGGAATAATCTCTAAATATGTGGAGATTGAAATGAACATGTCATTTTGTTCATTCATTCAACAAACACCTATTAAGCAGCTATATTGTGCCAAACACTTGAGTAAAAACAGATATAGCCGCTCCCTCTGGAACCTACAGACTGCTGGAGAGATCAGCATTAATCAAACAGTCAGAGAGTAAGTACACATTCGTAGCTGTGCTGCATTCCACAGAGGAGAGGTCCATGGGGCTCTGACACAGCATGTGACCCGGCCCCAGAGGACACAGTGTATGTGAAATGAGGGGAGGAAAGAAGGGCGGGGATTGCTACCAAGGCAGCAGACACCCCTGGAGGGCCTGGAGGGCCTGGAGGAGAAGGCCACTGGGGTGTTAGCCTGAGAAAGGCAGATCACACAAGGCCTGGTAGGCCACGGCAAGGAATTCTGACTTCCTTATAAGAACCATCAAATCTGAAGTAAGCAGCGAAGGGGTGGCAACGTCATCGGGTTTTCCCTTTGACATTTTGAGCAACTCCATCTAGCTGCAGCAGGAATGGTGACACATTGAGGGCGGGACAAAGGGGATCCTGGCTGAGGGTCGGGGAGGCTGTCTCAATCCTTGGAGGCTTGGACAGTGAGTTATACTAACAGAGACAGTGGGTGGATCCTCGGACAAAGAAGAAATAATAAGATCACTACAACTGATTTAGGAGAACTGAGAATTAAAGCTGAATAGGCAATATTGGGATGAGGTGCTGCAAGCTGCAGCTATAGGCCCAGTAGCTCAAACCCAACACAAACACTCTTTTCCTTCTCTGCCTTTACCCGTGTTTTCCATTGAACTCATTCACTCAACCATTCATGCATTGAATTATGTACCTGTTTATTCCTTCACTCAAATATTTATTGAGTGCCTACTGTGTGTCATGCACAAATACGAGGTACCCTTGCTGACCTCAATTTCTCTTTCCTCTGTCTTTCAATTTGTTATCATTTTTCTTGCCAAAGTGCACTTCAAAGCCTCTTCTTGGGAAGCCGGGATGTCTCAGTGGGTTAAGCGCTCACTTTGCAGTGCTAGGGACTGAGGATCGAATCGCAGCCCCGGCCCGTGCGGACCCATGTGCTGAACTGGGGAGTGCCCCCCATTTCGGTTCTCACCGGGGTGAGACCCCGGCCCAGTTCCTGCCCTATGCAGCCCTGCACCCACCTGTGGAATGAAACTATGTGGAAAAACCAATGATGTGCAACTATGGAGACTGTTCTGGGCCCTCCCCCTTCTCTCTGTCTCTGTCTCTGTATCTCTTTCACTGTCTCTCTGTCAAAAAAAAAAAGTAAACAAAGCCTCTTCTTTCCAGACTCCCTGTGGGTCTTCCCAGTTAGAGGTAGCTGCTTTCACTCATCCTTCCCCATGTGAACACAGTGCAGACACTAAGTGTAATGCCTTCCACTGTATCAGTGCATTTTGTGGTTTGGACAAAGCTTCTTTTCTGCATTTGATTCTTCCCACTGGAACAGAGACTCATGGAATGTAGGCTCATAGTAAATGATCATTGAATTGAGTTGAAATAAATGAAAATCAAAGGTGATACATTTTAAAGAAGCAAAACTAAACTGTCTGCAGATGATGGTGAGAGGCTGACGATATGCGGAGCTTTGTATATTATTATTTTTTCAGTAAATGACTATTAATGCGTGCTATTTGTCATGTAGAGTTTGGAAACGCTCCGTGTACATTTGTTCCTTCGGAAGTCTCTGGTGGTGTAGGCCATCTAACCTCCACCGTGACATATATGAATTTCAGCGGTGTGCTGGAGCCAGCTCACTCCCACTCCAGAGGGCCAGATGTGCCTGGCTTTTCTAGTGATGTTGTTTGGTAGCTTGAAATTGGCAGGGATGGCAATATTTTCACCTTGGAAATTGGCAAGTGCTATAAATCAGAGCCTTGGCTTTTCTTCTCAGAGAGCTGATTTTAATTTTTGTTTTTCTATTATACCATTACTTTAAATTAAAAAAAATTAAGATTGGTGGATTACATTAATTCTTAAAAAGTGTGTGCCCATGCATGTTTTTGCATGCATGCGTGCAAATGTATATGGCTAAAGTATTTAAAGCTACTTGGAAGACTTATGGACAAAAGTGAAGTTTCCTTATTCTCATCTTCCTTCTGTACTTCATTCAGTCACTCATTCCACCAACACACTTACTGGTGTGTATAGCAAGCATGTGTCTTTCTCAAGTTAATCACAGCCTGATTGGTGAGAGACAGCAGAGATTGCTGAACAATATAAGGAGGATGGATTCTGAACTAAAGTAGAAGCCATGCATGGGGAAAGGAGGACATAGATTTAAGAATCTCTCAGAGGATAAAACCAAGATCACTTAACAGGTGAAAGAGAGTAAGGACTGGAGGGAAACTGCCAATTTCCTAGATTGTGCAGGTGGATGGATGACTGTCTTTAATGAAAATGCAGGTGGAGAAAAGGGTAGAAGGGAGCACAGGTGGGTGGAGGAGGCGGGTTTGATTTGGGGCACATTAATTTGAAGGATTTTAGAATATTTAGAAAGTCTTTGAAATATGCATGTTGAAATTGGAAGTAGATTGGGTGGCAGTGATTTAGAGTCTTACCAGGTGGTGGTAATTAAAGCAGAGTGGGAATGAGATGGAGAATTAGTCAGGATCCCAGCAGGAAGCAGATGTCCCACTCCAGTGGGGTAATTGAGGAGAACAGATGACTAGACTCTTCCTAAAGGTTACCGGCAGGATTCAGGAACCCCCTGAGTTGATGACACACACTGGCACCAGTGACAAGCAGCGAGCCACCCACTCTCAGGTCTGGAGGGCAAAAGTGGGGGGTGGTCAGTTATTAGAAGGTGGACCAGCAGGAGCTGAATGTGTAGATGTGGCAGGAGAGGTTGCCTGGCAGGACGTGTAGTCTTCCATAGAGGCACTTAGTCACTGCTAGCACATAACCTCACAGGCCAAGAGCTCAGGGATACCTATTGTGAACCCTCTGTCTGCTCACCCTTTGACCTCTGGCCCCCCCATAGGTCAAATAGTAATACATAGTGAAGACAGAGGGAACTGGGATGCCTGAGGCACCATGAGGTCACGGCACAGGGTAGAGCAGGGTGGGTACCGGGACTGTGGACTTCGAAGGTCAAGTGGAAAATAAAGAGATGAACTGAAGAGACAGAAGATGGAGCCATAGAAAAGACAGGCATGAGGAGTAGCCTGCCAAATGCACCCAGAAAGACGAGATAAAAACCAGGAGTGAGTAGTTTTGCTGAAAGGTGAGGCTGTTCTAAGAAAGAGCAAACAGTCACCATTGACACGTGTAAGAGAAAAGTCTAATAACAAAGTCCAGAGAGTGCCCAGCAAGGTTGCCATTTAGGGTCTTTAGTGACAATTTTTATTTCCTATTGTGATTCACACAAACAAGGTTATAAAACTGGTGGTAGCTAGAGGTTTGTAACATTCAGTGTCATTGTTATTGTGTTTTGTGTTGAATGTGAAGGGTTAAGAGTTTGCCATCCTAGACACAGAACTCCCCCCACCACACACACACACACACACACCTGTTCCAACTGTGTCCTAGTTGTACAAGCACACACTCTGAAAGGTTTGTGAGGGGAGGTGGGTCATTATCAAGTTCAGTCTACAGGACATTGTCCAGGAAAGGAAGGAGGTGTGAGTGCCAGCCACGAGGGGAGAGTGGCTTGCTCCTTTTTGAAGTCTCTTGGAGGCTGACAGTAGCAGACACAAGAGCAGGAATTCAGTGTTCACCTCAGAAATGGGGGCGTATCATTTTATATAAATGATTAACAGACAGTACTGGTCTTGGTCTGGCCCAGTTTGAGTAGATACTAGTATGGAAAGGAACAGTACATAGCAAACATTCTGTACATGTTTTTTGAATAAGACAAAATAAAACTTAGAGAGATGCAATGGAAGTTAGTCATCAGAATACATTTTTTAAAGATTTCTTTTTATTGGTTTTTTTTTAAAGAGTTATTTTATTGTTTTGATGGAAAGAGAGACAGAGAGACAGAGAGAAGGGGGAAGGCCTCTAGCAGTCTCCGTAGTTGTTGAATGTCATCAATTTTGACATAGTTTCTTTCCACACAGGTGGGCATGGGGCTGTGCAGGGCAGGAACCAGGAACTGGGCCATGGGCCTTGCACATGGGAAGCTTGCCCCGGGCAGGAGCTAAACTGGGGACCTCCCATGTGGGAAGCTTGCCCCAGCAGGAACCAAACTGGGTCTCTCACACATGTGAAGCACACCCCAGTTCAGCAAATGGGTCTGCATAGGCTGGGGCTTGATGCCTGCACCCCGGTGCTCAAGGAAAGTGCTCAACCCATTGAGCCATCCTGGCATCCCCTATTTTTACTGTTTTTGACAGAGAGAGTGAGAGACAGAGAGAAGGGGGAGGGCCCAGAGCAGTCTCCATACATCATTAGTTCAATATAGTTTCACTCCACAGGTGAGCGTGGGGCTGCTCAGGACAGGAACTGGGCCAGGGGCCTCCCACATGGGAAGCTAGCCCTGGTGAGAACCAAATTGAGGGCATACCCCTGTTCAGCATTTGGGCCCATATGGGCCAGGGCCAGGATACGATCCTTAGACTCTGGGGTTACACGCCAAGCACTCAACCTGCTGAGTCATCCCAGCATCCCCTGTCATCAGAGTGCTTGATAGAGGAAATATTTTCATCTTACAGTGTTCAGCATCTCACTGCGGGATTAGCAAAAGTAACATTTTCCTTATTTGTTTCTAGTTTATTTTTTCTATTACAAGATATAACTTCATTAACAAAACAACTATAACAAAAATGTTAACATGATGACATACCATATTGTCCCATTGGTAAATTTCTTTCAAGACTGTTATACCCCTATCTATCTATATCTATCTAATTACATATAGTGTTTCCATGTTAGTTTTGTTATCTCTGTTACTTTATAGTCATCAATTTTAGTGACTTATTAATAGCCTCTCCATAAAATGGGAGATGGTTGTATTATTAATAATAGTTGTTGCCCTGTTACTACGTGTTTATGTTTTTCATGTCATTACTCTTGGTTATATACATATGGTGAGATCTGAAACACAGAAATTTTCCCCCTGAGTTTTGGATTGTTTCTTCAGGAGCTCTTTTGGGTTTCCTGAAATAAAAGTACATTTCATTTTAAGAGCAAAAACATTGTTATAAATCTAGATGCAACTAAAGGCTCATTGATAATACTGTTTTCTTTTCTTTTCTTTTTTTTTTTAAAGATTTATTTTATTGTTTTTGACAGAGAGAGAGAGACAGAGAGAAGGGGGAGGGCCCAGAGCAGTCTCCATAGTTAAACTTCATCAGTTTTCGATATGGTTTCCTTCCACACAGGTGGGCGGGGGCTGCGCAGGGAGGGAACTGGCTTGGGGGCCTCACACATGGCAGGCACGCCCCCTAGAGCCAGGGGCCAAACCCCGGGGGGGGGAGGGTAGGGCAAGAACCAAACTGGAAGCCTCCTGAAAATGGGAAGCACACTCCAGTTCAGCACATGAGTCCACACCGGCCGGGGCTGGGATTCGATCCTCAGTCCCCAGGAGCAAAGTGAGTGCTTAACCCACTGATCCATCCCGGCTTTCCCGATAATACTGTTTCTTAAGCTGGCCTTTGAGTGAATACAATTTAATTTCTTCAGCATTTTGATTGTCTGACAACTTCCTCAAATGAGCAAATCTAGTGGTTTTGGTCGTTAAGCCTGTCGCAAAGGGTGGTCACTCTGGTTCAGAGGGAGATTAACCAAGTAATTTAAAATCTATTATACCTGAACACAAAGTTTAAGATGACAAATACTTACTAAACTGAATTGAATCTGGAATACATGATTCTTAAGTCACTATATGTGATTTATTTCAATCCAATAATGATTTGCTATAATACCTCAAGCTAGATCAAAAAGGCTAGCTATGGTCTCATAGTCATGCACAGTATAGCATATGTTCTAATCCAGGCTGGAACTGTCATTTACTCAGTATGGTTAACTCTTAACCCAGCAGCGTATTACACTGTAGAGCTCTAGTACATGGCACATATTTTCTGTGTTTTGCTCTTTCACACTTCTGACAATGTGTTGCTTTTTCATATGTGGTGTTTTTATTTGATTAGTCTGATTGCATTTTTCTTCTCTTTACATTGAATTACTTTTCTCCTTCTGTCAGTATTTTCTGCCCATCTTCATTATCATGCTGTTCTTTTCTTCTAACACCCTAATGGTAATTCTTTTAAGTTTTTCCAAGCTACCTACACATGGGTTGTGATGTCTTTATACTTCTTAAATCTATTAAATATTTGATTAAAATTAAACAAAATACATGCTAAAGTTTTATAAAACCATTTGATTAAATAAATAAACACCCAGGCAGTCCTTTCAGTGTTTTTGGACTAAATGAATCAGGTGAAATCTGTAACTTTACATGTTTTTGAAATTTTAACTTTTGATTACAAATTAAGTAAATAAATGTTCAAAATACATATTGTTTCATAAACTTTCACAAACTACCACTATGCATCTGCCCGAGAGAGGTTCAGAATTTACAAGTGAATCAATATAGTTTTCATGTGATTACTGATATATTTTTAATTATTGGCCAAAGTGTTCAGAAAACCATGTTCAGGTGAATTTGGGGAATGCATTGATAAGAGATAGTGGGCTAAGCATTAAACTTGGTCAATTCTGTTATTTTTATTAAGACTATCTTTTAGGGCAGTTTTATATTAACAGCAAAGTGGAGGAGAAGGTGGACATTTACCTGATATACTCCTTTGCCCCCCAACATGCACAGCCTCTTCCACTGTGAACATCCCCTGTCAGATGGTATATTTAGTTGATGAACTTACATTGACACATCATCGTTAACCAAAGTCTGTAGTTTACATTAGGGTTCACTCTTGGTGTTTATTGTACATTCTCTGGGTTTGGACAGTGTATATTTATTGACCTGTGTCCATAATTATGGTATCATGTAGAATATTTCCGCTGCCTTAAAAATTCTCTATGTTCTGTCTTTTCATTCCTCCCACCTCAATCCCTGGCATCAACTGATCCTTTTACTGTCTCTATAGTTTGCTTTTTCTAGAATGTCATATAGGTGAAATCATACAGTATGTAGCCTCTTCAGATAGAATTTTTTTCCCTTAGGAATTTGCATTTTAATGTTTTTCAGTGTCTTTTCATGACTTGATAGCTCATTTCTTTAAAAAAATTAAAAATAAATTTTATTTTAGGGGAAGCTGGGATGGCTCAGTGGGTTGAGTGCACACTTTGCAGCCCCAGGGACCAAGGCTTGAATCTTGGCCTGGCCCATGTGGACCCATATGCTGAACTGGGGTGCCCCCAAGTTCAGTTCTCACTGGGTGAGACCCCAGCCCAATTCCTGCCCTGTGCAGCCCCGAGCCTACCTGTGGAATGAAACTATGTGGAAATACCAATGATGTGCAACTATGGAGACTGTTCTGGGCCCTCCCCCTTCTCTCTCTCTCTTTCTGTCAAAAACAATAAAAATAAATATTAAAAAAATTATTTTATTGTTTTTAACAGAGACAGAGAGACAGAAGGAGCAAGGCCCAGAGCAGGCTCCATATTGTATGTCATCAGTTTTCGATGTAGTTTCATTTCACACTGGTGGGCAGGGAGCCACTCAGGGTGGGAACTGGGTAGAGGGCCTTTTACATGGCAAGTGTGCCCCCACAAGCTGGGGGCCTCCCACAGGAGAGGCACACCCTGGGGGAAGCCAAACCGAACTAGGGTGGGAAGTATACCCCAGTTCAGCAAATGGGTCTGCATGGGCTGGGGCTGGGACTGGGACTCGATCATTGGACCCCAGGATGGCAATGTGATCGTTTAACCCACTGTGCCATCCCAGCTTCCCATTTCTTTTTATCACTAATAATATTCCACTGTCTAATGTACCCCAATTTCTTAATTCATTCATCTACTAAGGATATCTCAGTTGCTTCCAAGTTTTGGAAATTATCAATAAAGATGCTATAAACATCCCTATGCAGGTTTTTGTGTGGACATAAATTCTCAGCTCCAATGGTTAAATACCAAAGAGTATGATTTCTGGGTTGTATGGTAAAAGCATATGCTTAGTTTCATAAGAAAGCAGCAAACTGTCTTCCAAAGTGGCTGTTCCATTTTGCAATCCCACCAGCCATAAGTGAGAGTTCCTGTTGCTCTGTATTCTTGCCAGCATTTGGTATTGTCAGTATACTGGCTTTTGGCCATTCTAATGGGTATATGGTGGTATTTCACTGTTGTTTGAATTTACACTTCCCTGATGATATATAATGTGGCATATAGTCTCAATTTTAGAAAGCAATTTATATACCATACCTAGAATCACAAAGCCTTCTTTATACTGCATATGTGTATTTCCCTAAATAAGTATACACTTGACCCTTGAACAATGTATGAGTTTGGATGCTGACTCCCTACACAGTAAAAAATTTGTATATAATTTTGACTTCCCAAAAACTTACCTACTAATATCTTACTATTGACTGGAAGCCTTACCAATAACATAAAATTTGATTAATACATATTTTCTATGTAATATGTATTATATACTAAATTGTTCCAATAAAATAAGCTAGAGAATAAAAAATGTTATTAAGAAAATCATAAGAGTATATACATTTACAGTACTGTACTGTATTTATCTATAGCATAAGTTTACATTGTTTGTTTATAAGATGATTCATCTGTCTGCCAGTACCTACATCAGTATTGTCTTATGTGATAGAAAATATTGTAGATGTTATATAAATACTAACACTAGACATCAAAAATGAAAACATGGGAAGCCTGGATGGCTTAGTGGTTTGAGCCTCACTTTGCAGCCCCAGAGACTGAGGATTGAATCCCGGCCCTGGCCTGTGTAGACACATATGCTGAACTGGGGTGTGACCCCAGCTTGGTTCTCATCAGGGTGAGCTTCCCATGTGGGAGGCCCCTGATTCGGCCCCCAGCTAGGCCCCAAGCTTGAGGGGACCTGGGCCTGGTTCCCGCCCTACACAGCCCCCTGCCCACCTATGTGGAATGAAACCGTATTGAAAACTGATGATCTACAACTGTGGTGACTGCTCTGGGCCCTCCCCCTTCTCTCTGTCTCTCTCTGTCTCTGTCAAATACAAGGAAATCTTTGTAATGTGAAAAGAAATTCATATTTATGTAAAATTATAACAAGCTGTACATTGATAATGAAGAAGTAGCAATATGATTGCTTTATGGCAGTCTACTATAATTGATATGATTGTTTCAGGATAGCTTAGCCCAGGGGTGGCAAACCTTTTGGCAATTGAGTGCCAAAGTTTATGAAATAAGAGTATACTCGCTCGACTCGTGTGCCAACACATCAAGTGAGATAGAGGTATCGATTATTTTTATGTCTATAAGAGGCATAGGGTGTTTTTATAACAAAAAACAATAATTTTTTAAATGGTATTCACAATTATTTGTTTTGAAGTTTAAATATTTTATTAGAGTGCATAACAAAGGTAATTATATAAATTAAATACCATAGAAAATCTCTATCAGTCATTTATTACATTTTTATTCGGTGTAGAGTAACATGATATTATAATAAAATTATAATTTATATGAAACAAAAAGGAAAAAAACATGTGACCGAATTAATTTATAATAATAAACATTAGTCATCAAATGCACGGAGTACCCATGAAAATTAAAGAATCCTCTATCATTGTTAGTGTGATTTCTGTTGTGCAGAAGAAGACAGATGAATCACATCAGGTTTATATTTTGTTGTTTTTAATATTACACAAGCTGCACTTGAGGCATCAGTTAAATTACTCCTAAAATCAGACTTGACTAGGTTCATAATTGAAAATAATGATTCACATGAGTAAGTAGAGGAAAATATCGAGAGTATTGCCACTGTTACATTTTTCAGACACTGAAAATTTTCAGTCAAGGAATTCCATGTTTTCAGAACTTCATTTTCTGCATTGTTCAGCGTTGACCCAGCTAACCTATCTCTTTCAATACTTTCTAATTCATGTCTCAAGTCGATAAATTTTTGCCTCCAAATACAGCTACTCGGTAAGTCAATGAACTGCATTTCAAATCATACAAATTAATCCATTGGAACATATCCAACTTCAGTTCGTTTAGTTTTACCTTGTCTGCATATTTTATGAATTTTCCTGTTTCTTCGAATGACCTGAACCCGAACTTCAAAGAAAGAGAGCACTCCAGTGGTGGTATCGAAGCGATGGATATATTCTGACTGATGCGGACGATCTACTAGTCTTGCTCTGTCACATATGTGACATATGAGAACAATGTTGAGCGTGCTTTGATGCGAATGGAAAGAAAGCATACGGTGCAGAAAATGTTTGACGACTTCAAGTCAAAAGGATTGTTCCGATGGCAGAGGCACTAAAGGTTTGGTTTCACTGGAGCATCCAGCAGTCGGAAGTCACTGCCGTGTACTCATTCAATGTATATCAAATGGTATTGGTTTCACTGAGACGACTCGGCCGTCACATTTGACTGTGGACGCCTGACATCCATGTCTCAACTGCGCATGAGCAGTCGAGACGCAGACGTCTAGTCGGGCAGTCCAGTAATATTTCTGCTTGGCCGTGGCACAGCGATTTTGTGGAGAGATGATGATAAGTTATTCAAAAAAGTTAGAAACCATCCGTGCATCTACAATCATCAACATAAAGACTTCAAAGATTTTCAGATTAAGGATAACAATTGGGTTGTCATTTCCTCAGAACTTGGAAAGAATGGGAAAGTGAAAATTTTAATGAATATTTATTTACTTACAAACATTACCAATTAAGTACACAAAACAGTCAAATGCCATCAATGGCTGCTGCTGAATCTAAATACACGTTCATCTTGCCAATGTAGCGCTCCTTCTTCGTTGAAAAATTTCATGAATGTTTCTCTAACTTCAAAACCATCTGCTCTTGCACACCATACTCGCCGGTGGATCTATACTTGAATCGTATTCACAATGTGGCCGCTGATGGTGCTCTCAATAGCCATTCCTCAGTAAATTGTGCAAACAACATGCTGCAATTACAAGTTGTTCACATGTTTCAGGTGTGACAGCAACGGGAGAGAAGAATACTCGAAAAATTTGACTCAATAGCCCAAACGCATTTTCTGTTACTCTGAGCACGAGATACCCTGTAGTTGAAAATGACTTTAGATTTTTCTCCTCGAGCTGTTATTTTACAGTATGGTTTCATGCCATGTTTGTGTAATCTGAAAGCTTCATCTCCAACTGTAACATAGGGCACTACTTTATTCGAACCAGGAAGTCTCTAATCTGGAGGAAATATATTTCCTGAAAGCACTTGTTTCCCCATGACAGACTTCGCAAAAATTCCACTGTCCCCCCTCTTTTCCATATGACCCAACATCTATCTATTGCTATAAATTTACAGTTGGCATCAACCAAAGCAAGTCATACAACAGAAAAGTACTCCTTATAATTAAAAAACGTATACGGTGCTCTTCTTTGTCTTCCCATCTGCAACTTAGTCAGATCAATTTTAGTTGTTATATGGACCCTGTAATCTAAACTCACCATGAAATTGCCCTTAGCATCCTCCCAGCTCCGCGTGCCGAAATAATTTCTCTGTGTGCCACTTTGGGCACGCGTGCCATAGGTACGCCACCCCCAGCTTAGCCTATACACTAATAACTGTATCATTATAAAATTTTATGGCATATAATATTATGGTGATATTCATAATACAGTTGGAAACATTACATTTAGAAAAAGAAAAAAACACTGACCTGTGATGACAGGCTCATAAGCAGTTTCTCCAATTATGGGATACACATACTATATGGAAATATGATTCTTTGAAAGCAAAGTTATAAAACAGTAGGAAAGCTAACACATCATAAACTTCGTATTAAATGTCACTCACTGTATGCCTATGTAAGATAGGCTATCACTTCATACAAGTCTGGCACAATGTATTCTACATGCTGACTACTTAGGTAATGACGATGACACAAAAACATCTTATAGTTCTTGCTGTAGTTATTGGAGATTCACATGAAGATGCACAACACACAGCAGATAAGCTTATTACTAATAACTGTCCAGCATGATGATTATTTGTGTTCATTAAGTGGAGCTGGATCAGCATGAAGGTCTTCATGATCCTTGTCTTCCTGCTGAGTAGGCTGGGAAGGAGAAGAGACAGTGGGCCTGGTCTTACCATCTTGGGTGGTAGAGGGGGAGGAAGTGGAAGGGGCGGCAGGAGAGGCAGGCACCGTTGGTGTAATGTTACACAACTACATTTTGCCATTTCATTTCTCTAAAAATGCCTCTGTACAGTTCCACTCCTTCTTCCACCATGTGCTTTAGATTCAGTGCCTCTATCATAGAAAGGTCTGTGTTGTGAAAGAAGTCAAGAGTGGTCTTGAATAATCGCTGACAGATTGTGTGATACCAGTTTTTTTCCTAGTACTGCTTCTTCTCCATCTTTTTCCTCAGAGTCTGGCACTGATTCGAAAGCATGCCTCTCCCTAAGTCATCTACTGTTCATTCCTCCAGTGTGATATTAAGATCCAGATCTTGAAACCCTTCACCCCTCACCTTTCTGGCTGTATCTACAATCTCTTTTGTGATTTCCTTGAGTGGCTCTATCATAAATCCTGGGAAGTTATGCATAAAATCTGGACAGAGTTTTTGTTTTTTTTCTTGATGGCTTTCCTGGCCTTTTCTGTCACAAGGATGGCATCTCAGTGGTGTAATCCTTCCAGACTTTGATGGTGTTCTCTCTATCAGGGTTCTCTTCCATAGCATGGACAACCTCCTCCATGGAGACAATGTGTACTGAACCCTAAAGGTCAGTATGACCTCCCGATCCAGTGGCTGAATTAGAGACATTGTGTTTGGGCCACTTCCATACCTTTGCTGTTGAACTTACGGGGTTCTGGGTGGCCAGGGACATCATTCAATGTCAGAAGAACTCTAAAACACAGTCCCTTGCTGGCCAGATACTGCTTGACTTTCGAGCAGGCATCAGTGGAAGCCATCTAGACAGAGGGCTCTTGTTGGCCGGGCCTCCTTGTTGTAAACCAAAGACTGGCAGCTGGTGTTTTCTTTTCCCTTCAAGGCTCGGGGGTTGGCAGTGCAGGGCAGTCTCGCTCAGAAACCTGGCTGCATTTGCACAGAACATTGTCCCTTCCTCCTTAAATCCTGGTGCTTACTTTTGTTCCTTTTTGATAAATGACCTTTGTGGCTTTTTTTTTTTTTTTTTCAGATTAGGGCACTTGTGTCTACATGAGAAACCTGTTCAGGCAGATCTCCTTCCTCCTCAGTAATTTTTTAATGACATCTGGGAACTCGTCTGTTGCCTCTTGGTCAGCAGAAGCTGCTTCTCCTGTTATCATGACATTTTTGAAGCCCAACTTCTTTCTAAAATTATCAAGCCATCCTTTGCTGGCATTAAGTTCTCCGGCTTTAGATCTATCACCTTCCTTTTGCTTTAAGTTGTCACAGAATGACTTGGCTTTTTCTCAGATCACGTGAGAGTCTTCAGCTCAGCCTTTCTTTTAGCACTGCTGCACCCACATGAACTGTGCATGTTCAATATGAGATAAAAAAGTATTTAGTAGGCAGTGCCTTTTTTTTCATGCCTCTTGGCGTAGCTGCAGTGATGGCTTCATGAATTTTCTTTCCTTTTTTTTTCTTTCTCACAATAGCCCTATGTTGGATTCATTTGTCTTGAAACGATGGGCAGCCACTACTACAGACTTCATTCTGTGCACATTCAAGCCATTCAGCTTTTCCTTGTATTGTCATGCTTCCAGGGTCCTGAGTTGCCCTTCGCCTGGATCCTTTCATGTTATTCAAAGCTTACAACATTCACTAAACGTGATGGAAAACACCCAAGAACCATGAGAGATCATTTCTTACTTCGATACACATTTACTGGAGAGATGACCTGCTCACGTGGCAATGATTAGTGTCACACAGTGTTGTTAGCAGATACTCATTACACTTGAGCTCATAGCAATAGCAACAGGAGGTGGCTCTGGAGTAATGACAGTAGTATGTACTGCAGTTAATTGTTACACTCCAGCTAACTTCATGCAGCTATGAATTAAAGTTGCATCTTTACGATTGTTTGCATTTCTCTTGACTGGAAATGGCACCAGGGTCTGTAAGTGTTCGTGTGCAGAAGTTTTAATAAGTTTTAATTTTTTATAATTTGTGATGTATTTTATAGTATTAAATGATAAGTATCTATAGGTTAATGCATTCATGGCATTCCTAACTTTTTCTTATATTTTTTCAGTATTTCTAAGCTATGTGCTTTGTGAGTTCTTTTTCAAATTATAACAGATTTCCAAAAATGTTTCCAATATAATATTTATTGAAAACCATCTTCATATAAGTGGACCCAAGCAGGCCAAACCCAAGTTGTTCCAGGGTCAACTGTATATCAAAAATAATCATAAGATTAATGATAAAATTAATTTATAATTCAGTGAATAATAGGAATAACATTTTCAACATATTGCAATTCATAGCACCTGTTACTTTTAGTTGACATCAGAATTTCATTTAACCAGTCTTTCTGCCTTTGGTCTATACCATGAAATTCTACTGAGCCAGACTTTTGACTGTGAATAATAGACTATAACCTCCATAATCCTTGCATATTGAAAATTCTAATGAAATTAATTCATCTATTCACTTATTCATGAGATATTTATAGGTACTTATTTTTTTTAATATATTTTTATTTATTTATTTATTTTTGACAGAGAGAGAAAGAGAGAGAGAGAGAGAGAGAGATACAGAGACAGAGA
>PVKE010018152.1:0-29865 GCA_004027555.1 Craseonycteris thonglongyai
TTAACCATCAGTTCTTAAGAGTCAGCACCGGCTTCCTGTAACACAGGTGTCAAGGGAAAACTCTCCTTTGTTTTTCTCTACTGTTCAACAACACTCCAGTTCTTGTCATCAAATGTGTGTAGGTTTCCCCACACTAAGCAATTCTCAGACACCACCTGGCTATCCTGTAATTCAATTCAATTCTGACACCATCTACTTGGAGATCGTGTCCAATCCCACAGGACCGCCCCACCTTCAGGTGCCAATCAAAATTTCAGGTTTGTCATCTGTGCTTCTGACTAACCGGTTATAATTCAGAGTTCCCCACAAACCCCTCCTTGGGTTTGATTATTTGCTAGGACAGCTGACAGAACTCAGGAAAATAGTTTATTTACTAGGCTAACAGTTTATCACAAGGGATGTTAAAGGACACAAATAAAGAGTCAGATGCGGAGATACATAGGATGAGATCCAGAAGAATCCCAACCACAGAAGCTTAGGGTGCACCCCCCTCCCGGCATGTGGATGCATTCTTGTTTACCCACCCAGAAGCTCTGCAAACCCCATCCTTTTGGGTTTTTATGGAGGCTGTGCTACCTAGGCATGAATGGTTACATCATTGGACATTGATGATTACGTCAGTCTCTAGCCCATTCCCTCCCAGGAGGTAAAGATGTGCTACTGAAAGTTCCAACTCTCTAAGCACCTGGTTGGTTCCCCTGGCAACCAGCTCTCATCCTGCAGTTACTATCTAGGGGCTTTCCAAAACTTACCTCATTGACAAACAGGTGTGGTAGAAAGAGGCTTGTTATAAAGGAAAAAAACCCAAAACACCCATTTCATCTTTATGCTCTAGAGCTCAGAATGAAAGATGCCCCTAAACTTTTATCATGTAAGAAATTACAAAAATAGGTGCTACTGCCCAGAATCAAGGACAAATTTATTCTATCACAATATCACAATAGGCCTACCTCTGATTAGTTTTGTGGCCTTGGGGAAGTCACTCTTTCTAAACCTGTTACCTCATTTGTAACATGGGAGAAATTACATCTATTTAGAGGATTGGGATAAAGATTAAGGAACATAGATGAATTCTATATAGGCTACAACTCCTAGTTCCCTCCTCACCCAGCCCACTCTGCCCTCAGAGGTAAGGCAGTCTCTAATCCTAAGATTCATAACAAAAAGACAAAAAGAGGCACCAACCTCACCCTGACATCTCCAGCTCCAGTGTTTTCTGTCACCTAAATCATTTCTGGGTGATATACAATTCTTCCTCTCTGGTTTTCAAAACAAATAAGGAGGCTGTTCCACCTCACTTGTATTTATTATGAGAGGCAATGAGGTGAGAGCAAAGATCATCCTAGGAGGCAAAACTTCTGGGTTCCAGTCCTCACTGCTCACTGAGTTCCTCGGAGCCTCCCTGGCCTCCAAGGATTTCTTTTGAAATAACCTCCCTGCCTTTCCTCCCTGTGGAAAGGGGGCGGACAGGGTGCCATTAGGGTCCTTTCCTCTAAGACCTCTGAACTTTAGGGGAGTACCAAACAATCCATGAAGTTGGAATAAATCAGATTTTGCAGAGATGAATCTTGCCCTCCAGGAGTGTTCTAAATAAGGCAGGGCAGACAGATGCGCAGAACACAAGCAGACAAGAAGCATTAACCCCAAGAAGGACTGACCCCAAGGACCTGTCAGGAGTGAATACACACAGGGAC
Organism: Craseonycteris thonglongyai; assembly: GCA_004027555.1. Classification (NCBI taxonomy): domain Eukaryota; kingdom Metazoa; phylum Chordata; class Mammalia; order Chiroptera; family Craseonycteridae; genus Craseonycteris; species Craseonycteris thonglongyai. The sequence continues at coordinate 1,695 of PVKE010018152.1, forward strand.
AAAGATAAGGGTGGACAGTGGGGAGGGTGGGGATCAGGGCAAACAGCTGTGAGGCCATTTCAAAAAACAAAACCCAACCCCTACTTTTTAAAAAATAAATGTTTTAATTGGGAATAACTAGATTTTTAGAAAAACTGCTGAAATGATAGAACTACTTTATCCAATTATCCCTAATGTTAACATCTGACATTACTATGGTACATTTGTTAAAACTAAGAAACCAACATCAGCACATTACTATTTACAAAATTGCAGTCTTTATTTGGATTTCACTAGTTTTTCCACTAATGTACTTTTTCTGTTCCAGGATCCAATCCAGGACACTTCATTACATTTAGGATAAAACATCTTTTAATGGCGAAAGACTTCTAAGAGAGGGACAAACAGATCTTTATTAAAAAGAACATCAGATACACTTGAGGCTCTTTGTGAACCCTCTCTTTCCACTTTTCTGCTCTTTCCTTCATCCCCAGAGATAATCACCATCATAAACTCATTGTTTATTGTTCTCAGGTATGTTTGCATGAATTCCTAAAAGAACAATATAAATATAAAACTAGATAGCATTGTTTTTCAGACTTTAAAACTTAGAAATACTATTATTTTCATATTCTTCCATAACTTTCTTTTTTCATTCAACATTGGTTTTTGTTTTTGTATTTTGTTGTTGTTGTTTTTTAAGAGTTATTGTTTGAAAGAAGGTGAGAGAGAGAAAGAGAAAGAACTAGGGAGGGCCCAGAGCAGTCTCCATAGTGGTATGTCATTAGTTGTAACATAGTTTCATTCCACACAGGTGGATGTGAAACCTCAGGGTTGCAAGGCAAGCCGCTCAGCCTGCTGAGCTATCCCAGCATCCCTCAACATTGTTTTTGAAATCTATCTGTTAAGAAATATAGTCCTGGGAGGAGGAAGGGACATCAAATATATGGTGATGGGAAGAGAACTGACTATGGGTGGTGAGCACACGATGCAACACATAGATAATGTAATGTAGAATTGTACACCTGGAACCAATGTAATTTTTACTAACCAATGTCACCCCAATAAATTTAACAATTCATAAATTTTTTTTTAAAAAGACATAGTTCTTTTTATTGCCATACAAAATGTGTATAGTATTTCTTTCTATGAGTACATTACTATTATCCTTTCTCCTACTGATGAACAATTTAGACTGTTTCTTATTTTTTCCTGCAATAAGTATTTGAATACATGTCTGTTGGTGTACACAAGATTCTCTACCTAGGACTGAAATTTCTGGGTTAAAAAATGTAACCAAATTGTTTCCTAAAGCTGTTGAGCTGATTTACACTCCTTTCAGCAGTAATGATTCTGTTGTTTCACATCCTCATCCAAACTTACTGGTGCATTTATTTTATAAGTTAATTGGGGAGAATTGTTATCTTTACAATGTATCTTCCAGTTCAGGAACACAGTCTTTTTCTCCATTTATTTAGGTATTATTTTCTTTCAATAATTGTAACTCCCTTCTCCCAAATTATTCTTGTACATTTTTTAGTGGGGGGTACTTCTAAGGATCTTGAGGCTTTTTATTACTATTGAAAATGAGATCCTTTATCTGTTGCTGGTGAACAAGATTTTGATGTTATTTTTCTATCTGGGGATAGTTTGAAGCTCTTTCTGTATTTTCTCCACTTAAAAACCCCAAGAAAATCATACTGTATGCAAATAAGGTCATTTTCATTTTTCTTTCCAATAGTCATATCATTTTTCTTGTCTTACATTGGCTAGAACCTCTTGGAAAATGATGAATATAAATAATGAGATAGGGAATCCTAGTCTTGTTCGTGACTTTACTGAAAGGGAGCCTAAAATCTTATTGGATAGAATCTTATTAAAGATAGGTCTGCTGTAATATTTTGATAGATGCTCTTTATCAAATTAAGGAAATACCTTTCTATTCTTATTTTCCTGAGAAGTTTGTTTCAATCATGAAAGAGAACTAATTTGTGACAAATACTTGTTCTATATCTTATAGACAGTAGGTATTATTAATCTGTTAATATGGTTTGTTATATTAATATATTTTCTGATATTAGATCATCCTAAATTATTTACATAAACTCTACTTAGTCACAATGTAAATATTTCAAATAGACTTGCAAAATTCTTAAGCATCTATGTTTATAAATGACACTGGCCTATAATTTTACTTTCTTGAATTTTTCTTGTCTGGTTGGGGTATTAAGGTCATATCATCATTATAAAAATAGATCACTTTCCCTTATTTTCTATTCTCTTAAACAGTTTATACAATATTGTTTAATTCTTGGAAGTTGAAAAAAATACAGATATAAATCACCTAAGCCTGACATTTTTTTGTGTGGGGAGGGGGAAGTTTTTTGATTATCAGTTTAAGTTCTTTAATAATTGTTGTTTTACTGAAGTTTTCTGTTTCTTTTAAAGTAGTTAAGGCAAATTGTATTTGTCTTAAAAACTCTTGTCTTTTCTCAATACAAATTTTGTCAGAAGCTTTTCCATAGTTTTATGATTTTTATTACCTATTTCTTAGTTTTAGTTGTATTTTTCATTAAAAATATTACTTGTTTATAAAAATACCCATTTCTTGTTTATAAAAAAGTGTGCAACTCACTGTCACGTTCATTTATTTTTACATAAACACTCTTTGAGGCTGAAGAAAATCTGACTGGTCTTTAATGTAAAAATAAAATATAAAAATTGTTCCTGGAATTATTTCTAAACAGAAGTTGCCTCTAACCCTAATGTAACAGAAATGTATATGATTATCAGTTTTTAATGGGATTTTTTTAGATTTATTTTTATTGTTTTTGACAGAGACAGAGATACAGAGACAGAGATAGAGATAGAGAGAAGGGGGAGGGCCCAGAACAGTCTCCATAGTTGCTCATCATTGGTTTTTCCATGTAGTTTCATTCCACAGGTGGGCACATGGCTGCACAGGGCAGGAACTGGGCCGGGGTCTCAGCCTGGTGAGAACCGAACTGGGAGCACTCCCCAGTTCAGCATATGGGTCTGCATGGCCGGACCTGGGATTCAATCCTCGGTCCCCAGGGCTGCAAAGTGAGCGCTTAACCCACTGAGCAATCCCAGCTTCCCCTTTTATAATATTTCTCACATATAGGAATGCTACATTTTCTAGGATTTGACATTTTCAGTGATCAAGAATTACTGTATTTTGTAAATGAAAATACCATTACTAAAAACAGAACACTGTAATGGAATGATGTCATTTGTTTCCAATGATTATCAATATATTAGAGTGATATGAAAATAATAAAAGCGAGATATTTCATGGCAAATTTCAGCGGGGGGGGGTAAAGTTAGAACTAATCCATGAATTATCTCGGGGTAAACGCTATGGCCACAAGCACTGCCAAGTACTCTCAAGGGTAAATGGGAAATGGGTTAAAGAAAAGGTATTACTAGGAGTTTATTTTATAATTTTTTAATCCTTCAAATTGTTTTCTTTCATTTTCTTTGTCTCCCTGTCTTTGCTTCCTTCCTTTTATCTTTGTACAGGCTTATTTTGTTCTTTTTATAGTTTTTTGACATGTCAAGGTGACTCCTATTTGGTTTGGCAAAGCAATGTGGCAAACTAAAAAAGAACTATACTTCCATGGCTCCCTTGCAGCTATGAACTACCATGAAACCGTTATCAATGAAATATCAATGGAACCTACTGAGTAAAAGGCAAGCTCTTTACACATAGGTAGCAGACTCAGTTGGTACATGCCTCTTTCGTCACCAGTCCTTTTCCTCCATTGTTCCTGGAATATGGATACAAAGCTGGAAATAAAGCAGTTATCTTGCAACTGTGAGCAGCAAGCATTCATTTGAAAGCTAAGTGTAGATGAACATAAAATTAGAAGAGCCTAGGATCTTGATGGCAAAATGGAGTCTCCACATCTGGCCTGGACTGCTTACCTCCATATTTCTTGTTATATGACAAACATTAAACCTCTAGGTCATTTAAGCCATAGTCATTTAGATTCTCTTTTATACATAGCCAAATACAATTTAAAATAATACAATATTTGACATATTTTTCATGTTTTAATATTTTAATACATGCATTTAAGGCCATAAATTTTCCTCAAAGAATAGCTTTATTGACTCTGTTAAAAGTCAACCATGCTGGCCTAGACCAGAAAAACCAACCTCCTGGCCAACCCAAACAATTGCAATATAAGTAAAAATGGCTATGGTTTAAGTCTCTAAATTTGGGGTGGTTTTTATACATTAAAGCTAACTAATACAGAGACTAGTTCAAGGGTGGGGTTCTGCCACAACAAAAACCTAAAATGTGTGATGTTAGCCTTGGGTTAGGACAGTGGCTAGAAAAGCATTAAGGAAACAGCTTGGAAGGACTGAAAAAATGGGGGTGGGGGGAACTGCTGCAGCAGGCTTGGAAAATGATGACTCATGTAAAGTAGAGCTAGAGCAATTTAAGACTGAAGCCTGTACTTAACTTGAGAGAAAAAAAATATGAACCTAATGAACTTTCAGTTACAGCTAAATAGGTCTCCAGACAGAACATGGAGAGTGTTAGTTGAGTACTCTTAACTGCATGATAAAGTATGGCAAGACAAAAGATGAGCTAAAGAAGAAACCATTCAGTTTGCAACCAGAATTCAGATGAAATGCAGAAGGCCCAGGACCCACTCTGTTGGAAAATAAACCTCTCATTTCCAGTCTCTCCATCTTTAATAATCTTTGAGTAAAAGATTCTCAAAGTAAAATGAGGCTTTCAGACAAAGGGCAAATCAAGGGGTGGCCATTTGTTAAGAAAGTGCCCAGTATACTTTCTTAGCTAGACCAAAAAAAAAAAAAAAAGAAGCTTAGGAGCATTAGAGAAGCCTAATCTGAAACCATTGTAAAAAATCTAGAGGAAAAAAACAAACAAACAATTGTGGTTGTGGCTTTTGTTGAATGAGGTGCACAATACCTGTTACTTAGAAAGCCCAACATGTTTTAAGAAAACTATACCAGCAAAAGCACCATCAACTTGGACTAGAAGTACTAAGATTGATTCTCTAGGCTCTAACTATCAATGGGAAGAGGGTCAGATGAGAAAGCTACTAAGCTGTTAACATGGGCTGTTCCTTATGGAAATAAAGGAAAGACTTCTTGTTGTTGCAGTGGAGACCAAGACACTAGAGAATGGAGTCAAGAGCTTTGGAGAGCAATGGACTGGGAGGACACTCCCTAATGAAGAGCTATTCTTTGCTCTGAAATAGGGTGACCTGGCTATATTTGCTCAGGGGGAATTTTAGACCTGTAATTGCTATGGATCTCTTGTTCTTCCCCTTTTTGAAGGGAAGTGTCTACTAATTTAAACTGTCCCTGTCTCACCACTGTATGTCAGGTATATGAGGAACAGGTGTCACTTTTAATTCATGGGTCTCTGGATCAAGAAGAGCCTTAGAAAAGGAAACACATCTGAAGAGCCTCATTCACATCCTGATGTGATGATATCATGAGATCACAGGCTTCTAGTTTAGTGCTATAAATAGGAGGGGGCAGAGAGGCTAAGATGCAGATTAGCAGATTTTACAAATGGGAGAAATGTGAATAATATGTGGCCAAGAAGACTGTGGTAGATTGTAAAATCTACCCCTTGATTCTGGGCTTGGCCATATAACTTGCTTTGGCTAATAGGACACTAGTAAATGAAATGCAAGCAGAAGTTTGAAAAGTGTTTGCACAGTGAGGCTTGCTCTCTGGCTGCATTTGGAAACATGGGCTACCATGTGAACAGCTCCAATAGACAATATGGCAGATGAGAGGCAATTTGGAAGGGAACTAAGGCATCCCAGCATGCAGTCAACTGTCAGACACATGAGTGAAACTATCCTAGAACATCTAGCCAGCCACCAGCTGATCACAGATGTATGACGGAGTACAGACAAGATCAGCTGAGCTGGCCCAGACTTTAAAATTGCCCAGCCAACCCAAAGATTTGAGAGCTAAATAAGATGATATTGGTTTTAACCCACTAATTTTTATAGTGATCTGTTATACAGGAAAACCCCCAATTGATACTATTATACTTTTTCTTACAAAATCTGTAATTATCACCTTCCTGACTCTGAATATGGCTTTAACATTTTTCCTCCCTGAATAGTTTGCCCCATCTTGCTGTTGTCACCCTTTTTTTTTTTTTCACTTTAATTATGTTTTTTAAACCCACTTTACTTGTTTTTTAAACTACACACTCTTGGAAATTTTTTTGCCTACTTAATAGTTAAATGAATACAATACTTATTATTTTTAGGTTCAACACTTTTAAGCTGTGACTTCTGTTTTCTTACCTCTCCTGCTGCTGCTGAAATATCTATCAGTCTCATTTATTTACACATATTTTCAACTCTGGTTTTGAGTTGTTATGGACTTATTGAATTTTGTGTCCCCCACCCTCCAATTCATATATTGAAGCTTCAACCCCCATTGTGACTGTATTGGGAAACTGAGGCTTTATGGAAGCAATTAGGGTTGAATGAATTCATTAGGGTAGGGCCCTAATCAGATAGAATCAATGTCATTTTTTTAAACATATATACGTTTTTAAATTTTTATTAAATTTATTAGGGTGTCTTTGGTTAGTAAAAAATATATAGATTTCCAGTGTACAATTCTATTCTTTTATTGTTACATTTATTGGGATGACATTGGTTAGTAACAATTACATAGTTTCTAGGTATACAATTCTACATTACATAGTCTATGCATTGCATTATGTGCTCACCACCCAGAGTCAGTTCTCTTTCCTTCACCATATATTTGGTACCCCTTCCCTACTCCCTCCCTCTGACCCCTCTGTTCTACCACCCACCTTTCCCTTTACTCTCAGGTAACCAGAAACTATTGAGTGGGTCCATGAGTTTTTGTTTCTTTGTTACTTTCAGTTTTATATTCCACCTGTAAGTGAGGTCATAAGTTTCTTGATTCTTTCAGTCTGACTTATTTCGCTTAATAAGATGGTTTCAGGGTTCACCCACATTGTCACAAATGGCTGTATTTCATCTTTTCTTATTGCTGTGTAGTATTCCATTGTGTAAATGCACCACATCTTCTTTATCCAGTCGTCTATCAGAGGACACTTTGGTTGTTTCCATGACTTGGCCACTGTGTACAGTGCTGCGATGAACACTGGGGTACATATATCTTTGCAAATTAAGGTTTTCAAGTTTTTTGGTTAGATACCCAGAAGAGGGATTGCTAAATCATACGGCAATTCCATTCCTAATTTTTTGAGGAATCCATACAGCCTTCCATAGCGGTTGTACCAGTTTACATTCCCACCAGCAGTGTATGAGGGTTCCCTTTTCTCTCCAGCCTCTCCAGCACTTGTTATCCCTTGTCTTGTTGATTATAGCCATTCTAACAGGTGTGAGGTGGTATCTCATTGTGGTTTTAATTTTCATTGTCCTTATTGTTAGTGATATTGAACATTTTTTCATATATCTGTTGGCCATTTGTATATCCTTATGGGAAAAGTGTCTTTTTAGGTCTTCTGCCCATTTTTTAATTGGATCATTTGTTTTTTTGTTGTTTAGTTGTATGAGTTGTTTATATATTTTAGATATTAGCCCCTTATCAGAGGTGTTGTTTACAAGCATTTTCTCCCATTCAGTTGGTTGCCTTTTTGTTTTGTTGATGATTTCTTTTACTGTGCTGAAGTGTTTTTTAGTTTGATATAGTCCCATTCATTTATTTTTGCTTTTACTTCCCTTGCCTTTGAGGTCAAATTCATAAAATTCTCTCTAAACCCAAGGTTTATTAGTTTTGTGGAGATTAAACAATATGCTACTAATGAATGACTGGGTCAAAGAAGAAATAAAAAGATATCAAAAGGTATAGAAAAAAAATGAGAATGAAAATGCATCATATCAAAACTCTGGGATACTGCTAAAGCAGTGATAAAATGAAAATGTATATCATTACAGGCCTATCTCAAGAAACAAGAAAAATCACAAATAAACAACCTAACATTGCCTCTTAAAGAACTAGAAAAAGAAGAACAAATGAAACCCAAGATCAGCAGAAGGAAGAAAATAATAAAAACTAGAATAGAATTAAATGAAATAGAAAACAAAAAAAAAACAGCAAAATTAATGCAACAAAGAGCCGATGCTTTGAAAAGATTAATAAAATTGACAAACCCCTGGCTAGACTTAAGGAAAAAAGAGAAAAGACACAAGTAAATAAAATCAGAAATATAAGAGAAGTTACGATGGAGACCACAGAAATACAAAGGATCACGCAGGAATACTATAAAGGACTATGTGCCACCAAATTCAATAATCTAGAAGAAATGGACAGGTTCTCAGAATATATAACCTTCCTAGACTGAATCACAAAGAACTGGACAATCTAAATAGACCAATCAACAGTAAGGATATTGAAACAATCATCCAACACCTCCCCAAAAGCAAAAGTCCAGGACCACATGGCTTCACTAGTGAATTCTAGTCCTCAAACTCTTCCAAAAGATTGAAGAAGAAGCAATAATTCCTGAATCAGTGTCCTTTTAAGAAGAGACAGAAGAGTGTTTACACTTCTCTCTTTCCAACATCTGAAAACAGTAGGAAGGCAGCCAGGAAGCTCTCACCATAAACTGAATCAGTTTTGATCTTGGACATCCCAGCCTCCAAAACTATGTTGTTTAAGCCACCCAGTCTATGGTATTTTATTATGAGAGCCCAAGCAGACTCATACATTGGTCTTCCCCTGCCCCTCCCTTGATGTTCTACAGTCTCACTATAATATGTCTAATTGTGGGTTAACTTTTATTTAACCTTCATAGTATTAAAATATAATTTTGATCTAAGAACTATGGTTACTCAACTCTGGAAAATTATTAGCCAATTATTTAAATATTGCTTGTATTTCATGTCCTATGTTCTCTCTGTTTTATTAAAGACTATCATAAGGTATATAAATGTGTAATAGCTATGTTATGCACCTGAAACTTAATATAATATTGTATGTTAACTATAATTGAAAAAATAAAACTTTAAAAAAGGAACTAAAAATGTCAATGCCTGTCAATTCAACCTTTCATATCTCTAAACTGTTCTTTCATATTTTTTTACATGTTTATATTTCAGTCCTACCATCAGAATAAGTTTCTCTGTACTACTTTCCAATCTGTTACCTCATGTTTCAATGATATCTAGAAACGAGTGTAGCCTATCTGGTGCATTTTATTTCAATAGCTAAAGATGCAATTTTTCATTTCCACATTTTGCACACACACACACACACACACACACACACACACACACAGTGATGCCTTGGAATTTGAACTTAATCTGTTCCAGAACCCTGTTCGAGTTCCAAAATGTTCGAGTTTCAAGACCAGTCAATACGTCCCACGTGAACAATGTGTTGGCATTCGGATTCCGAGACAAATTTGCTTGATTTTTTTCATTTGGATTTCAAGTTGTTCAAGTTTTGGAGTGTTCGGATTCCAAGATATCGCTGTGTGTGTGTGTGTGTGTGTGTGTGTATACATATATAAATATATATATATACATATATTTATATATATATATATATATATATAATCTTGTTTTATTTGTTTTTTTGTAACTTTGTTTTTAAAATGAAAGATATACCTTCTTTTTCTTTTTCTAGGGTGGGGTACATCTACCTTTTTTTTTTCTTTTTTTTTTTATTGTTTGAGAGGTGAAAGAGAGAGAGCAAGGGGAGGGTCAGAGCAGTCTCCACAGTTGTACGTCATTAGTTGTGACATGGCATCATTCCACACAGGTGGATGTGAGGCTGTATGGGACAGGAACCGGGGCCTCCCACATGAGAGACGAGAACCTTTACCGCCATGCCATCCCAGCAGTTACCAGTTGTACTGCAGTTCAGCATTGGGGTTTGCATTAGCTGGGGGTGGGAATGGAACCCCGGATCTTGTGATTGCTAGGCAAGCATTCAACCACTGAGCTATCCTGGCATCCCCTACCTATTTATTATAAAGTCTTTTTCAGACTATTCTATAAAATGAATTACATTGGGGATAATTTCCTATTCTTAAGATTGATTCTGTTACCTATACTTCATGGTTTATTTGCAGTTTTAGAGTTGTAAGCTCCTTCTGAGTCTACTATTCTCACTTTTGTGTCTTTCTCTCTCACCCCTCACCCCATTTCTCCTTGACCCTCTAGGCCTCCAGTGCAGCAGCACGTGGGGTGCTACAGCCCCACTGGAACATGGAAGCCACAGCCGCAGAATCTGGTAATGAGGCTATGTGCTTGTCTGTCACAGGCATCAGATGACAGTCCTCCTTCCCTCTCACACCCAGGCTTCTTTCATGACTTGGTGAGCTCATTTACAGCTCCTGGCTTCAAGCCTTACTCTGCTTTCTCAACATGTGCAGGGCACTTTTGGTCCCTTTATTTCACAGGAGCCAAACTCTTTGCAGCTAGTGCCTCCTTCCAACCCAGAGTCCAGCAAACTTAAGTTCCTGGTTGCCCTTTTGCAATCCTCTTCTTTTATGATCCACAGAGATGGTCACTTCATGTCTGAGGCTGCTTACTAGTATGTCTATTTTTTGTTTTCTCTTTCTTTTTGTCCATCAGAGATAAGAGTTTGGAGCACAGGCAGTTTTAAAAATGTAAAAAAAATGTAAACAATCTGGTCCTCCTTCCCAAAGTTGCATGTACCTCAAAATGAAACTTGGAAAAATAAAACAAGAAAGGGATCGTTTGTGAACGTCATGCCAATATATCTCTCTGAAACCAGAGAAGCATCATCACCTCACTAAAGCCTCTCCATCCAAAAGACAAGTGTGGTGATGAAAGCAAGCAGACCCACTGCTCTCTGCCACCACCCACCTGGGAGATTTGGGAACTTCTCCTCTTGTTTTCAATTCACTGATCAAACCAACTAGAACAGAGAATTTTGGCAAGAAGTTAAAAAAACTAATAACCTTTCCCCTTCACTTGAGGCTAAAACTTTCAATTAGAAAGAATGGGATGGAAAAAGGAAACAGTACCGTAAATATTTTGATGTGGTGCATCTCAAAACTACAAGCCCATTCATTTCAGAACAGAACCTGGTAGCAGGTCATGGGCACTGAGTCTCCAGCATTACATGATGTTGTCCTTACACAGTTACTGGACGGATAAAGGGACATAACCTTTGTTCCTTCCCCTTGACCTGGAAAAGGACTCTGCCTGTGAGCACGGCAGGGAAAAATTTACCTTTCAATTGGAATGATTCAATTTAGCTTTTCCCTATAGCATAGCACTGCAACTCTTTCATCTAAGAAAGGAGTAAGAAACAAAACAAAAATCAGAGTAGGCTGACACATAAGGAAGCCAATTTTAACTAGCCTAGGAACTTGAACTTTTGAACTTCTCATTTGTGTGTCAATGCCTGTATATAAATCCTATAGTTAACCCTCTGAAGAACTAGGAAAGAATGTTCACATGGCCAGACTGTTGGACATCTAGAAGATCACCATTGTGGATCAATCCAGAAGCTAAGAATGCAGGACTGATTTTTCTCAAGATTGTACCTTTTACTGTAAAAATTTTCAACTTTCCTTTTTCTTTGGAACACTCTGGTTATTGCCTGGTAGTGTTTCCAGAATTGCAATTCACTCACTAAGATGCTCAAATAAAATTTTGTCCTTTAATTCTAGTGAAGTCTTCTGATTCATTTATGTTGAGTTGACACATTTGTGTATACACTCTTCTCAGCACCAGGTGGGATGAGATGCTGCACAACAATCTCAGCCCCAAACACCAAGAGGTTACTTTGTATGTGTGCTTATTTTTGTTTTTGCTTTTGCCAAGTCTACTCTAGCAGAGATAGTTTTCTATTTTAGCTACACTCCCCATTCAAATACTTGTTGAGCACCTATTAATAATGACACTAATAGCTCCTTATCGGTGCTTTCTCAATGCCACACAGGTTGTTGATTGAATTTTTTGTTTGAATTTGGATATGACTGCAAAGCCCATACTATTTTTGTTATGTCCATCTGTTCTTTGGTATAAAGAAATTGTGTTTGATACTATGGCCTTAAGTGTTCAAACTCAGGCAATGTCAGCATAAAATGACCTGTGCTAGGGCTGTTGCCTGGGCTGAATCTATGAATTTTTCCTTTTCATCACAATTCTGCTATTTGTGCTTCTGGGGCCTATGACCTGACAACTCTCAGCTATAGGAAGGATGCAGACAGAGGCACCAAGAACTTTTGGGTCATACTGGTATTGGATTCTAGGCTAAGGTGACCAGATTTTAACATTGGTAAAGCTGGACACCATTGACTGGGGGGGAGGGGGTTCTTGATTAAAAATTTGGTCTATCTCCCGCCATTCCCTAGCTTGTCGTGCATTCTTTCCAAAAATCGGGACTTTTTTAAAATGCCGCAGGATGCGGGACAAATTGTTAAAAATAGGGACTGTCCCGCCCAAAGTGGGAAGGTCTGGTCACCCTATTCTAGGCCCTTGTTAGTCAGTGCCCTGACGTTTGGTAGTTTTCTTGCTGCTGCTGCTGCTGCTGCTGCTTCTGAAGCTCTGGAGGTTTGTCTCCTCATCAAGCTTATTTTTATTGCTTGTAACAGTGCCCAGATCCTGTGGTACTGGCCTTGGCCCTAAAGATGGTATAATAGACAGAAAAATGCAGAGTGGAACTTGAAAGGATTGAGAGGTCTCCAGAGTAAGAGAGACCTCAAAGTACTAACGAGAGGAAAATTGGAGCTGGTTCCCCAGAAATGTGGACAGGCTCTAACCTTTCACCCACTGCTTTGGCCTCTTCAGTCATTCCTTAGACAGACTGAAATAGCCGTAGGCGTCAGTTCACTGAAATGCTTCTCCCCACCCTGTACTGAAACCAAAGGTGCTAAGTACTTGGTGTGCATTGTGCATTTAATCCTTACAACATCCTATGAGGTGCAGGTACAATTATCTCCATTTTATAGATGAGAAAACCAAGGGGAAAAGAAGCTTTATAATTTACACAAAATCACACAGCTTATAAACATCAGAGCTAGGATTTAAAACCAAGCAGTTCGACATAGTTTAAGCTACTATAGAAATAGCCCCATGGTATACAGCAGAAAAGATGAATATAAAATCTGTACATATTATCATTAGTGATAGGGACTCTGGGGGTTGGGTTATGACAACACCGTCTTTTGACTGTAAAGGGGCTATGCTCACTGACCTTTCCACTCATTGTCTTCTAAGGGACGTCTGTTCAGTTGAAGGGGACAGGTGGGTTTTGGGCACATAACACATTTTACTCATGGCAATCACTCAATAAATGTTGGCTGGAGCAGAAGCCTTTTTAAATAACCTCCACTTACCAGACTCAGCCTTTTAGCCCACACTTTCTGTTCCCTCCACACAAGAAACGGATGAATAGCCACGTTATGATGAATGCTCAGGGCTAACAAATTATTCCCTAGTTTTCTAGTCCACCTGCACGCTTCTGTTCTCTCCAGGTAAGCTGTCAGCTGGCCTGTTCCCACAAATCATTTGTGCCAATTGTATTTACTAAATTGTGTAACAAAATTCACATATAAGTCAGCTTGACTCAATCATACCACATGTCAGCTATTTCCAGAACTCTAATCCAGGTTCAAAAGACTGTCTAAATACTACTATCATAGAAAGTGCTGTAACTCAATAAGAAAAAGACAAGTAGTTTAATAGAAAATTGAGCCAAGGACAAGAATAGACAATTCACAAACAGCCAATAAAACATGGAAACATGCCCAATATTACCAGAGTTAAATAAAAATTAAAATAATGAGTTAGCATTTATTATGCATTAGATTGACAGAAGTTTAAATGGCTGATAATCTGGTTTTGGTAAAGTGTGGGCATCAACTTGTTACCAGTAATTTCCTGTAGGTACTAGAAACATCTATACATTTTTAAGTGATGGGATTATCCGTGTTTTCAGGGGCAGCTAAATAAAAAGCAAAACTTTCCCTGAGAAGGAAGAAGCCACTGTACCAAGCTGTAAACACTATTCTAAAACTGAAATTCCAACACCATTTTGAGCACTGGCAGCATCCCCGGAATAAGAGGTGGTAACGCTTAACTTCCAAAGAGGACTCTTTTGAAGGACATCAGTGACTGAGATGATGACTTCCAGAACTGATTAAAGATGCCCTTCTTCCAACTCTACAGTCCCATCTCGGAGGGCATGGCGGCACCCGACCCCTGGGAGGCCCAGCGCAGGGCTCCTCACCAGAGCTTGGGGTTTGAGACACTGCTGTCTTCCTGGCTCTGGGTCTTTCTCACACTGCCATGCACAAGGTTTGGGTTGCACTGGGATGGACAGTTTGCCACTCACACTCTTTGATCATTGCCATGTCTCCGATCTCTCATGCTTGAAACAGACCTGCTGGTATTTAAGACTTTAGGACACCCAGAGCCTGCAATAAAATAAAGACCCAGCTTCTCTTGGAGACCCACTGAGCCAAGAACATAGTGTTCTATCTATACAATGAAATGCAGATTTCCCAATAAAAGGCAAAATTCTTGACTTCTGGAGGTTGAATAGGAGAGAAAAGAATTCCAGCTGGTTGAATTTATGGCACTGAGAAAAGCCCTGTCTGAGAATAATTCTTGTGTCTGAGCCCAAGATGCTGTCATCTTGCCATGGATTGTTAAAATATCCACTCTCAGTGTGCTGCAATCCTCAATGCTGTGCCCTGAGACAGTCTAAATTGGTCAATAAACACTGTGGTTCAGTCTTGCTGCCTCCTCTCCTGAAATTAAGAATATTTTAGCTGAGCTAGTGCCAGGGCAAAATGTACAGGAGGACGTATTTAGTTAAAAGCTGGTTGAACTCTATGTGATTACATGTTAAGATTATGAAAGAAATGTCAATGATCCTCCTTCCTGCTCTATATTTGAAAGAGGGGAGCCATAAAATCGTAGCCAGATGGGCCCCGCAGGCCTAACCAGATAGGCTCTGGACGGAGACGGCTGAGTTCACATCCTGGCACCATCACTTCCAGCGATATGACCATGTGTGTCTCTGGCACCTCAGTCCCAATGTTTCCTCATCTGAAATGCAGTGATACGAACAGAGCTCGCCTCATAAAGAGTCATCTTAAGAGGCAAATGAGTTAATCCAGTTGAAGTGCCACCCTCCCAGCAAGCACTGAAACATTAGTTGTTACCACTGGGGAGAGTGAGTGGTGGGGGTTGAGGGAATGCTAAAGGGCTTGAATCGGTTTGACAACCCATATAGAAGACATTTATTCATAAGCTCTGTCCAAGCCATCTTCTGGCCAGCTGTCGCCTGTGTTTGGCCACCTACATCTGGCACTTATCACATTCCCCTTTGTGCCCGGGTGTCTCCCTAACTAGATCGTTAGCACCTGGAGGGCAGGTGCCACCCTAACCCAGAACAGAGTTGGTCCTCAATAAGCATTCAAGGCATACTTACTTGATTAACTCTGCTCACTGTTCATAAGTGGAAAAGACAAAATATTCATGATCCAAACTCCATTTCAAAGAGCCTTACTAAAAGTGAGCTCGGTCCTGCAGAGACAGATGTAGGTCTATAATTGGGCAGCAGCACACCAGGTGTCATCCCTTCCACAATCGGAGGTGCTCACTGACTCCGCCACGGGTGGCAACCTGAGCCTGCAGTCTGTGTCCCTCCCAAGGAAATCTCTCAGGCCATGCTGGCTCAGCACCGCCATCTGGACTGCCTCCGATGCCACCCTGAGTACTTAGAGACCAGCTCCGGTTCACAACCCTAGCTTCTTACTCTAACTTCCTGGCCATATGTTCTACAACTGCCAGGTTGTGCAATGGCAGTTGAAGAATTCCGTGTCTCTAAAGGTCATTTGTTCATTCAGCAAGCTTCTCTAAGAGCCTACTGTATTCCAGATACTAACCACATTTTTTTTTTATATTAAGATTTATTTTTTGTTGTTTGAGAGAAGGTGAGAGACAGAGAGAGAGAGAGAAGGGGAGAGAGTCCAGAGCAGTCTCCATAGTTGTGTATCATTAATTGTGACATGGTTTCATTCCACACAGGTGGATGTAGAGCTGCGCAGGTCAGGAACTGAACCTGGGGCCTCCTTCATGGGAGGGGAGAACCTTTACTGCTGAGCCATCCCCAAGGATGGCAGCACAGCTGGTAAGCTGTGCTGCATTCAGCATGTGGTTCTGTGTAGGTCGGGGCTGGGAATCATAAGAGTGGTCAGGAAAGGCCTCACGGAGAAGGTGACTTGTAAAAGGTCCTACTGGAAAGGTCTAGGGTGGGAAATACCAGGTCCCATCTGGTATTTCTAACTACCCTTCCTATGTCAGCAGCTCACACCAGACAGATTCATGACAATCCTTAGGGTCAAGGAGCTTGGGCATCTTTAAAACGTCAATTCTCAAATAAGGAGTATATGATGTCCATATAAGTGAGGTCATATGGTATAGCTCCGGAGAGCTTCCTTTAAATCCCTAAGTCCAGAAGTTCTCTCCTAAGCAGGGCCACTAAACAGAGACCTGAAGGATAAAGGGGCAGCCACAGGAAAAGCTGGGGTGGGAGTGGGGATGTCGGAGTGTGTCTGGAGGGTCAGAATGGCCAAGAGGAGGCCAGTGTGGCTGGAGTATTTAATTTGGGGAAGGACACAGCTGACTGATGTTGTAAAAAGCACCTTGGGTGAGTGTAGAGAATGGACTGTGGGTGGCCAAGATGGAAGCAGGGGGAGCGGCAAGGAATGTTGCTGGAAAGTTCCAGACACGGGGCAATGGTGATGGCAGCCTGCACGGATGCAGCAGTGGCGATGGAGGGAGGTGGCTGGCTCTGGGGTGTGTTGTGGCCTTGGTCTGAGGTGAGGAACAGGACGCATTCTAGCAAGAGTGCCTGGGTGACTGATGGAGGGCCCATTTGTGAAAATGTGAATCTATTTTTTCTTGAGAAAATCAGGAGTTGATTTGCTCAGGTCAAACAAAGTCTTAAAAGTTGTCGATGCTTCAGGCCATGAGTTCCTCCAGGGGCTTCTGGGGTTCCCTCTTGATGCTCTGTCTTAAAACCAAAATGGACTTCCCCAAACCTCATCTAGACCCCCAAATGTGGACTTGCTCGTGGCCTGGCCTTAAAACCAGTTTTCCAATCTGCAGCCTGCGGGCTGCAGGCAGCCCAGGACAGCTTTGGATGCAGCCCAACACAAATGCGTAAACTTTCTTAAAACATTATGAGAGGTTTTTGTGATTTATTTATTTATTTAGCTCATCAGCTATTGTATTTTATGGGTGGACCAAGACAATTCTTCTTCTTCCAATGTGGCCCAAGGAAACCAAAAGGTTGGAGACCTCTGTATTAAAACTTAGAAATGGGTCAGCCCCTGAGACCCAGAATGGTCTTGCTCAAATCCAGTTCTATAATTCTCTGCTATCCAATATCACAGCCACTATTACTGCCTATGACTACTGAGCACTTGCAATGTGGTGAGTCTCAACTAAGACATCCTATAAGTAAAAAACATCAGATTCCAAAGACTTAGAAAAATAAGAATGCCAACTATGAAATGATAATATTGGGGTATATTGTGTCAAATAAAGTGTATTATAAAAATTAATTTCATCTTTTTCTTTTTTACTTTTTTAAAACATGCCTGGAGTAAATTGAAAATTACACCTGTGGCTTCCACTGAATCTCTATTGGTAAATGCTGCTCTAATTCAAAAGGGGTCAAGTCCACCAGTTCCTGTAGAGGAGGCCACATCTACCCAGCCCTCCCCCACCTTCCCACCCCACCCCCACCCCCCGCTCCCCAATTGCAGGGGAAAACTGTCCCAGGTTTTCCAGAAGGTGAAGTCTTCCTTGCCACTCTGACTCTTCATTAGACTTCGGGATGCTTTTGCTGTAGGCCCTGGCTTAGAAATGAAGTTTTGGCTCCTTCAGCTGCGGCAGCCATTGAGGAGCAGCAGCAATGGCTCTGCACTACCCCATGGCCATGAGACTCAACAAGGGCCACGAGGTGACCAAGAACTTGAGCAAGCTGAGGCACAGTTGACACCGCTGCGGATGCCTTACCAAGCACACCACAGTCGTGCGGGACATGATCCAAGAGGAGTGAGGCTTTGCACTCTGTGGAACTGCTCTAGGCCTCTAAAGATAACAGGGCCCGGAAGTTCATTAAGAAAAGGGTGGGGAAACTCATCAGTGCCAAGAAGAGAGAGGGGCTGAGCAATGTCCTGCCCATCTGTGTATAATAAAACCTTTTAAAAAAAAGATATATATGATGTCAAAGCAGGAAGAGCCCTCAGAAGTTTTCCAGTGTCATGCCCTCGCCTGTCGGTGGGAAGCTGAAGCCTTTGTGTTCCTGCTTGCCTAACACTTACTGCGGGAACTGCATATCTGCCCAGTCCTGTGGCTGCTTCTTCCCAGTCTCCAGGTGGATCCTAGAAAAACCACTTTTCCTGACTCTTTTTCCTTAGACTGCATCACCCCAACCAAATGTATCTGATGCTCCACATCTGTTATGAGACAGAGACCCAGACCAATCCCCAGGGTGGGTGGGGTGGGGGAGTCCACGAATAGAAGCAGCACTGACCCTGGTAAAACGCCATCTTTCCCACCAGTGGCCCAACTACTGCCCATAACATCTCCCTCAACATCCCCTCCACAAGGCAGCCGTGAGACAGACAATGGGCATTTTCTGGGTTCTCTTCTCAGTCCCTCAGTTGTGGGTTAAATTGTGTCCTCCAAAAATTCATGATGAAGTCCTAATACCCTTCAACCTTTGACGATGATTATTTGGAAATAGGGTCTCTGCAAGTCCATACTGGAGCAGAGTGAGTTCTAATCAAATGACTGTTTTCCTTACAAGAAGAAGGAAATGTGGACACATACACAGTGAAAATGCCATGCGAACATATAGACACAGAAGAGAAAGGCCATATGAAGATGGAAGCAGAGATTGCAGCAATGCATTTCCAAGCCAAGGAACAGCAAAGATTGCCAGGAAACCATCAGACACTGAAAGAGATAAAGAAAGACTCTCCCTTAGAGCCTTCAGAGGGAGCACGGCTCTGTCAACACCTTGATTCCAGACTTCTAGCCTCCAGAACTGTGAGAGAATATATTCCTGTTGTTTTAAGCGCCCCAGTTTAAGGTAGTTTTGTTATAGAATGCTAAAAAACTAGAACACCCTCATATATAAAAAGTCTGGAGCCACTGTCTTTCTCTCTGCACTCCCAGCGCCTCTCCCAGCACCAGTCCTCCGTATCCACCTATAGCACACATGCAGACCTCCCACGGAGCCCTGCGGAAAGCAGGTGAGAGGCCAGCCATTCCTAGGTTGCCAGTACAATTCGCTGACCAGCCTGCCCTATGTCTTGCTGGAGGCACAACCTATTTTACAAGGTTTGGCGCCAACCCGTCTAGGACCTGTTAGTCTTTTTATCTTCATTAAGAATGACTGAGGGCCTTCTGACGGGCTAAGAGGTCGTCACAGGGAAGTACCACCCACATGAAATGGATCACCCTCATGGGTCTAGTAGCAGCCTGCTAAATGGGAATCATCACACTAAAAGGTTATTTGGCAATATGAAACAAAAGTAAAAAAAGAGGATCATACCTTTCAACCTAGTAATGTTGTTCTTGGACTATAATGCAAGGAAATGACACAACAGAAAAAATAAACTATTTGGACAAAGATAATATAGCAGTGTTCTCCATAACAGTGGGCTAAAAAAAGGTAACATTAATTGTGGAACAGTTAAAAGAGAGCACCATAATAATACCTAACATGTCCTGAGCCCTTACTATAGAGCAGGCATTACACCAAGTGCTTCATTTGGATTATCTTGTTTAACCCTCATAAAAGCCTCTGACATAGCTTTTAGAGATAAAGAAACCTGTTCAAGGTCACAGCTAGGAAGTGGCAAGTGACCTCTGTTCTATGCCCTATGCTTAGTGACTTTACTGGGCCATGTTAAATTAGGTAAGTTCTTTTTAACTTCCCTACACCTTAGGCCATCAACTATAAAATGCGAATTAGAATAAAATCATAAGACTGGAAAAGATTAGGTATAAAATGCGTGAAAACATGAAGTAGATAATGAAGCATTAACTAAATAAAAAGTACTTACAGCCACTCATTGATAAGTGTGAATATCTTACATGGCAGGAATCTGACTGGAGCCTATTTTACATGCCAAGTTGAAAACCTAGAATGTTATCTTTTATGTGGTAGAGAATCAAGATTGTTTTGTAACCAAGAGTCTTACAAGCAGATCTGTATTTTAATGTTGTTTTAAGGTATAATAATATAAAATCATCTCAGGGTGCCAAATTTGTAATTTTATCTAATTCTTAATCTCCAACAAGTTTTATGAGCTCTTTAGTAAAAGCCTTGGTCTGACTTCTCCACAGGGAGGGCAGGGGGGCCTGGAAGCAGTGCTTTCCTT
Source organism: Craseonycteris thonglongyai (assembly GCA_004027555.1). Taxonomy (NCBI): domain Eukaryota; kingdom Metazoa; phylum Chordata; class Mammalia; order Chiroptera; family Craseonycteridae; genus Craseonycteris; species Craseonycteris thonglongyai. The sequence continues at coordinate 22,105 of PVKE010018152.1, forward strand.
AACTCACTGACTGTCTGCAAGCAAGGGAGGGGCCTCATCCCTTAACAGCTGTACCCAGGGGTCTCTCTGGACCCGTGGCAAGAGGAAAGCAGAGACCCTAGAGCACACAAGGAGTTGGGAGCTTTCTGATGGCATCTGTAGAGGACTCTCCTCAGCCTTCCCTCACTGGGTGGTGGTAAGCATGGTGTAAACATGTTCTGTTCTGCCGGCTATGAGGGCTTATACATGTACAAAGGAGGCTGATCATTATCACCAGGTCCTTGGGGCCTGGCACTATCAAATCCCAGGCAATTATGCAATTGGTTCCACTAAACAGGGTCTGGTGCAACCCCAGGACCCCGTTCCCTTGCCAGTGAACCAGACTGGAAATGAAAGACAAAAGGGCTAAACAACACAAGGCATCACCCAGACCTGAGAGTTGGCCCCTCCTTGCTCCAGAGCAAAATCAGAGACTCAGTCCTTGAGTCACCTTCCCCACTCCTCAGTCCAGAAATATCTGAGGAGGAAGAAAGTGACCAACACTGCCTCTCCACACCCAAGTCTTAAAATGGATTTTTCCCATCACGTTTGCCATTTGTTTAACACTTCTCTATAGACTTGGCCACCACTCCCTGCTTTATATCCTTCAAAGTCCCTTGTCATCTCACGCAGCCAGGAGAGAGTGCAGTGTTAATGTAACCCTCACATGCCAGGAAGGTGTACAAATCTCCATTTTAGAAATGAGCTCATAATATCAACGATTCTCTAGGATCACTCACCTAATAAGTCACTGAGCAGGGATTCAAACCCAGGTCTGTTAGCTGCAAAGCCCAGACCTTTCCCATCAGCTACACATCCAGGTCTCCCAATCAATAAGGAGAAGCAGCTGAGAAGGACTCTGCAATCTGCCTGTTCAAAGTCTGTCTGGCATACCATGTCGCCATGACACCATACAGTCAACATGAAGGTCAAGAGTGCTCCCTTTGAGTACCCTGCCGGGCCCGGCCCATGATGCTCCACCTCTGCCATACACAGGCACACCCCTCTGTAAAAGGAGTCCACAGCCCCGGAGCTGGTCCATCAAACCCTTTTACACCACCAGCACTGGGCTGGCATCTGGACGCCTGAGTCCTGGGCCTGGCAGCCATTGTGCCAACCACAACCCTCAGGAAAAGGAGAGAGTAATTAGAAAGCAGCATCCCACAGACCAAACTTAAGTCATGTTTCCAAACTTGTCTCCAAAATCAAAGATCAGCTTTGCATCTGCAGCAACAGCACTTGGGCCCAACTCCTCCACCCAACCCCCACTTCCTCTGGGCCCTGAAGGGGACCATAAAGGGACTTCAGCAGAGGCACCATGGGCATGGAGAGCTGTTTCCATCCAGCACGAATATTTAACAGCCATCCACTCTCTATATGCCTGATGGGAGAGAAGAAGTGGTAGGTATTATTGTGTCCCTCCTCCTGGGAAGCTCACAGCTTGGTGACAACACAAGCTAAGAAGCAAAGACAGGGCCAGATACAGACCAGATACTTTCAATTTAGTGGAGTTTATCCAGGGATTGAAAGACTGGTTCAACATTTGAAAATCAATCAATTGTCTGTTTTATAAATAAAGTTGTACTGGAACACAGCCTGCCCATTCATTTACATATTATCTATGGTTGCTTTGATGCTACAATGGCAGAGCTGAATACTTTTAACATGGCTGATGTAGCCTGCAAAGTTGAAAATGTGTATTATCAGATCTTTTCAGAAAAAAATTTGCCCACCCTTGTTCTAAAGGAAAGAAAGCCATTTCACCCATAAAATTGCAGCAGCTCTAACTCCCTCTACTCTCTGTTCTACAGACCAGGTTGGGAGACAGATGAACATCAGGGCTAGAAGACCAGGCTACTGCCTTCCATGAGAAAAGCAATCTAAGGTATGAAATTTGCTCCTCCCTCCCTCCCACTGATCCCATTCCAAGGTAAAGAAGCCTCAAAATTCTCTGGAAGAATCTGGCACAAGCTTTTACTAAAGCTTTTATAACAATGCTAGGAGGTAGAAACACTGGTTCTATACTACTATGTCCCCCTTTCCAACCCAACTGTCCCAGAAAAGGAGAACCCTGGAGAGCTCAAAGCAATGATCTAAGCTTGTACTTCAGCAAAACTAGGCAAAGGAAGAACTAACCCAAGCAAGCAGAGGACAGATAACAAAGAAGAAAGAAACCAATGAAATTGAAAAGAGAAAAATCAATGAAACCAAAAGCTGGTCCCTTGAAAAGATGAATAGTATTAACAAATCTCTAGCCAGATTGACAGAGAGCAAAAAAGATACAAACTATAAATATCAGTAATAAAAGAAGAGATATCACTACCGTATAATCCCTAAAGACATTTTAAAAATCATAAGTAAATATTAATTCCACATGTTAGATGAAATAGTCAAATTACCCAAAATACAGAAACTATAAAAAATCAACTAGAAAGAAACAATTAACCTGAATAGCCCTATATTTACTAAAGAATTTAGTTTGTTGTTAAAACCTAGCCCCCACTCCCACCCCCAATCAAAACAAAACAAAATAAAAATAAAAACTCCATGTTCAAATGGCTTCACTGGCAAATTCTACCAAAAATTTAAGGGATAGATAACAATCTTATACAAACTTTTCTAGAAAATCGAAGGGAAAGAACTACTTTCCAACTCATTTTATGAGGCAACCAATACTCTGACACTAAAATCAGACAAAGACATTATAAGAAAAGAGACCAATATTCTTCATAAGCAAGAACAAAATGTTAGCAAACTGAATCCAGCAATATATTTAAAGATTAATATTATAATATATCATGACCAATTGGAGTTTATTCCTGGAATGTAAGGCTGGTTAAACATTTGAAAATCAATTCATGTAATTCATCTTATCATCAGGTTAAAACAGAGGTCAGCAAACTATACAGTCTATTTTTTAAAACAATAGTTACTGGAACCTAGAGACATCTATTCATTTATGTACTGTCATGGCTGCTATTATTAATACATTACAATGCCAGAGTTGAGTCACTGAGTAGAGACCTTACAAGAATTGAGTAGAGAACTGAACAGAGATTTATAGCCCACAAAGCCTAAATTATGTACCATCTTACTTCTATGGTCTGAGTGTCTGTGTCCTTTCAAAATTCACATGTTGAAGTCCTAACCCCCGAAGATAATGGAATTAGGAGGTGGGACCTTTGGGAACTGCTTAAATCATAAGAGTGGAGGCCTCATGAATGAGATTAGTGCCACATAAGAGAGGCTGCAAAGAGATCCCTAACCACCTTCTATTATGTGAGGACACAGTGGGAAGAGGGTTCTCACCAAAATGCAAGTATGTTAGCACCTTGATCTTGGACTTCTCAGTCTACAGAACTGGAGCAATAGTAAATTCTGTTGTTTATGAACTACCCAGTCTATGGTATTTTGCTATGGCAGCCTGAACAGGCTAAAACACCTGGTCTTTAAGAAAAAAGTTTACCAACTCATACACAAAAGAAAAAAATATGATCATATCAAAAGATACAAAAAAAAAAAAAATCACTTGAAAAAAACCATTATCTACTCATGATAAAAGAAAATCTCACCAAATCAGAAGTAGAAGCAAACTTCCTCAAACTGATAAGAGACATCTACAAGAACCTAATAGCTAACATCAATCATAATAGTATTAGACTGAATACTTGCCACCTAAGATGGAAAATAAGGCAATAAAGTCCATTTTCACCACTCCTATTTAACATCATACTGCAGACCCTAACCAGAACAATAAGGCAATAAACAAACAAACAAACAAATTAGATTGAAAAGAAAACTGTTCATTCACAGAGAACATAATGATCAATGTAGAAAATCCCAAAGAATCTACAGAAAAGCTACTAGAATAATAAGTGAGTTTAGAAAGATCACAGGATAAAAGATCAACATGTAAAAATTAATTTCTAAAAAAGAAAACCTCAGGGAAGTAGTGAAGAGGTAGGCAAGGACTAAAAATTAGTAGTTCTGTATCCTAGTCACTTAATTTTTAAAAATTACATATTTTATTTGTTGGTTAAGCATCAATAATTATATACTAATTATTTAATTTCCAAATTCTGTAGGTACATATTTGCTTTACTTTATTCTAATTTAAATCTTTTAAAAATCTATTAAATACATTTATCAAGTTAATCATATTTATGATACTAGCAATGAACAATTGGAAAACATTTTAAATTGCACCAAAAATATGAAGTACACAGCTCTAAGTCTAGCAAAATATGTTCAATACTTATATGCTAAAAATTATACAACACTGATGAAGAAACCAAAGAAGTTCTAAATAAATGCAGAGATAGAGCTTGTTTATGTATTAGAAGACCCAACACTGTTGAGATGTCAGTTCTCCCCAAACTGATCTACAGATTCAATTGCAGGATTTTACGTAGAAAACAATAAGATGTTTCTAAAATGTATGTGAAAGGCAAAGATCTAGCCAAAACAATTTTGAAAAGGAAGAACTAAGTTGAAGAATTCACCCTACCTGATTTTGAAACTTATAAGAAAGCTATAGTAATCAAGATAGTGTGGTATTGCTGAAAGGATAAATACATAAGCCAATGGAACAGAACAGTCAGAAATATACCCACCTATATACGCTCAACTGATTTTCAACAAAGATACAAAAACAATTCAATAGGGAAAAGATATTATTTTCACCATGATACTAGAATAATTGGACATCTATTCGCAAAAAGAACCTCTATCTGTACCTCGTGCCACATATAAAAAATAACTCAAGTTGGATCAGACCTAAACATAAAATCTAAAACTACAAAACATCACAAAGTAAATATTGGAGAAAAATCTTAATGACTTCATATTAGGTAATTATTTCCTATATATAACACCAAAATAATACATTTTCAAAAACTGATAAATTGGACTTCATAAAAATTAAAAACTTCTGCTCTGCAACAATAGACATTTTAAGAGAATGAGAAGACAAGAAATAGTGAGATAATATTTGCCAAACATGTACCTGAAAAAAAAAATCATATCCAGGACATAAAAAGAATTATCTCTCAAGTCTTCATCATAAGAAAATAATCCAATAAAGCCAAGCAAAAGACTTAAAGACAGTACACTACAGACAACACAGAGATTAAAAATAAGCCAAATAACAAAGATACTCTCAACATTATTGGTCATTATTGAAATGGCAAATTTAAACCACAATGATAAAACTATATCTATTAGAACATCAAAATTTAAAAATCTAATAAATGCTGACTAGGATGTGGAAACTGTAATCCTCATACTTTGGAAAATAGTTTGGCATTTTTACTTACCATACCACCCCGCAATCCCACTATCCTAGCCATTTATTTACCCAAGTGAAATAAAAATCTACGTTCACATAAAAACCTGTACACTAATGTTTATAGTGAATTATTATTACTCCAACACAGAAGCAACCCAGATGCCCTTCAATGGGTGAATAAACACACTATGGTACATACACACATTGAAATACTACTCAGCAACTAAAGGGAATGGCCCACTGTTGATATACCCAACGACATGGGTGAATCTCAAGCACCTTGTGCTAACTGAAAGAAGGCAAAGGAAAAAGCTACCTACCATATGATTCCATTTATGTGGCATTCTGAAAATGGTAAAATCAGAGAGACAGAAAACAGATCAGTGGTTCTCAGGGTCTTCAATAGGTGGAAGAGTTGACCATATAAGTGTACAAAGCAATTTTACAGGGGTGATGGAACTGTTCTATTTCTTAATTGTAGTGATGTTTGTATGACTATATACGTTTCTCAAAACTTAGAATTGTTCACTAAAATAAGTGAATATTTTAAAATTTTTCTCAATTTTTTAAAAATGAGAAAGAAAAGAATGTCTTCAAACAGGTTCCATTATGATGCAGCACTGAAAAGAAAACTCAGATGCCAGGATGGCTCAAAAGGCTGAGTGCTTGCCTTGCAACCACAAGGTCCGGGGATTGAATACCGCCTCTGACCCATGCAAACTCTCATGCTGAACTGCAGAACAGCTGGTAACCACCTGGATGGCGGTGAAGATTGTCGCCTCCCATGTAGGAAGTCCTGGTTCAGTTCCCACCCCACATAGTGGCCCCACATCCACCTGTGTGGAATGAAACCATGTCACAACAAATAATGTACAACTATGAAGAATGCCCTGGGCCCTTTCCTCCTCTCTTCTCTCTCTCTTCTCTCTCTCTCTCTCTCTCTCTCTCTCTCTCTCTCACCTTCTCTCAAACAATAAATCTTAAATAAAATAAAATAAAAACATTAAAAAAAAAGGAAAAGAAAACTCATGTACCTATGAGTAAAACAATGCCTACCACTTGACAACAAATAAAGTCAAAAGGCAGGAGAAATCACCAAATTTATCAGAATAAAGCAGATTCTTCAAAGCAGGGCAAAATTGGTATAACTGATTTATGTGCAACAGATCATCACTAGATACTGAATAATAATTTTTTTCAAAGTTTTCAGTTAACTTTCAGAAGGTATTTAACTTTAGCAATATTATTTACTTACTGCAGGGATTCCCAACCCCGTGCCCGCGGCCCGATTTGTGTGCGCCCGCCATTATTTGACTGCATCAGAAGTTTTTCATAAACACTAAGTAAAACTATAATTTATTTTTATACATTTGTTAGAATTTTAAAATATTGTTGGAGTATCTACACAGGTTTATTATATTCGTTGGTATGTTTGCGATCTCGTATGTATAAGTTTTTCCCTAGCTTTCGCCTTTGTACATGTGGCGTCTTGTGTAGCCGCTGCACTCTTTAAACTCTCCTCCCCCCAACCGGGAGACGCCAAGTTGCCATTTTGATGGCGGTTGCTGGACTGATCGGGTCGTGACGGCTAGCTAGGATCACAGTGTTTTGATATATTCGATTTTAAATGAACTAAAAGCGAGGTAGGTAATCTATTATTATGGTGGCAATGATATGATATCGTAGTTCTATAACTATTTTTATTTTTATTTTTTTAGTCCTAAAATGAGTGGACCAAATAAGAGAAAACGAACCTATAATTTTAACACAGACTGGGAGGAATCATATTGTTTCATTGATTTAAAAGGTAAATGCGTTTGCCTGTTGTGTGGCAGTAGTATTTGCAGTGCCGAAAAAACATAATGTTGAACGTCATTTTCAGACAAGTCATACCACTTTTGATACGAATTATCCACTTAAATCTGAAGTAAGAAAGAAAAAATAAATCAACTAAAATTAATTTTAACTACTCAACAGACTGTTTTCACTAGACATGTGGAAAAATCTAAAAAGGCAACCATTGCTTCTTTCAAAATTTCTCACCTGCTCCCAAAGAAGAAAAAACCTTTCCAGGATGGTGAATTGTTAAAAGAAGCATTTCTGACTGCTGCCCATTGTTTGTTTGAGGAATATTCTAACAAGCGTGAGATTATGTCGGCGATACAAGACCTACGGTTGTCCAATAACACAGTCACAAGAAGAATACACGCAATTTCAAAAGACTTGCAAACTCAGTTAAAGATTGACTTGGAAATAGGGGACTGCTTCTCTCTGCAATTTGACGAGTCAACAGATATATCAGACACCGCACAGTTGGCAGTTATGGTGAGAATGGTATTTAGTAACTTCACAGTAAAAGAGGAGCTGTTGCAAATATTACCAATGAAAGGACAGACGAGAGGTGAGGATATTTATAAAACTTTCAGAACATACGCCAGGTCGATAAACATGCCTTT